>CM062836.1:915720-1016579 GCA_031772345.1 Himalopsyche anomala
AATTAAATTCAGTTGAAAGAATACTCAAAATGAATTAAGTTCAATAATTGTTCAAAATTCAAAATGAAAAGTATTTAAATTACATTGATGTTATTCACGTGGTACAGTCGATAGATTTAAAGTAATGCAGTAGATCAACGATTTGATTTTGAATTGTGAAGTTTAAATGATCCATATGTTTTTTCTTAGCCCCAAGAATTGCTCGTTCACTCGACCAATTGCGATTTTTGTGATTAGATGTTTGGGAACATTTTGTTGATGAAGCCGTCCTTCGTTGTGACGAAATTGCAAAAATTCGGTGGAATCGAAATCAATCCGTTCGATTTGTCAACAGGAACACGGCCGTTACAGATAGTCAGCAAATGCTTGGAGAAATCTGCGGCAGATGTTCGTTTAGAAATACAACTCGCATGTTTGTCGTTAGCTGAAGTTTCTTCACATAGCGCCACAGAGTCGATGTTTTAAGGCAAGCGTTTATTTCATCGGCATCGGTCGATCTTGAAATGACTGGTAGTATTTGGCGAAAATCGCCAGATAGTAGAATCATTGCGCCTCCAAAACATTTTGAGTCATTGCGCTGATCTTTCATAGTTCAGTTGAGTGCTTCCAATGCGGAGGAAAAATAAACCTCCATTTCCCTCATCAATTGCCTTCATTAAAGTATCGTACACTTTCTGTTGGGGGTTCAACAAAGGTACATTCGTTCGAAGTGATTGGTTCAATGCATCTCGATCATATTCACGTTTACGTTCCGATTCTCGATTGAAAGCGTCGTTCATTCTTTGATCTGGCGACGCATCATGCAGCGCATGAGGTAACACATATCTTCGATCAAAAGCAACGCCTGGTTATGTATCTCCTCATTCACCTCGAGATCGGGATTCCCTGAACTGACGCGAATTCGGTGTAAAGTGTCTTCGGACATGTCATTCTTGTACTTGTTCCACAGTTCTCGTAGATTCAATGGGAAGCATATCAAAATAATGATAGCAAATAATGTGCGTATCTGACTTGGAGATGCAGAAACAATTGCTTCAGCGATTGTCATGTCCCAATGAGTATAGTTTTTAAGCAAATTGAGCTATTGACATGCAGCACAAAATGTTGGGCATACTACGCCATTGACAGTTCGAAGTGATTCAATGATGTCGACCCGAAGGGAATTATTGGTTTTTTTTACAGATTTTTCATGTTCACAGAACTGAAAGACTCTTAGAAAACCATTCCAAGCACTCTTACGAATTGGTTTAGAAGTACTTGGCATAGCTAGTACCTCTTTATTTCACTGTATTTTAAATAATAAAATTACATCTTCACAATGTTGACAAACGACTACTTTGTTTGACAGTAACTGTCAAACAAAGGCCGTTGCTAAGGAATGTGTTGGTCTAGGATAAATTTGTTCTCAATGCATGTCACCAACATAGTGACAGGGATCTTTTCAAAATTATTAAAATAATACTTTTTTATAATTTTACGAAAGTTCATTCTAAATTTTCATATTTTTATATTACGAAATGATATAAATTCTCAATATAACAAAAAACGCAACATTTTCCAAATCTTCAATATTATATTTATGAGATTATCTTACATTAGAAAAAAATATATTTTTTTTGTTTAATGTTCCACACATAGTATGGTCGTTTTCTAACAATAAAATTAGTGATCAGAGTTTGTTCGGATTTTCTTTTTCGATAATTAATTGGTTATGCAGTTTGTTATACCCAGGGATTTTTTTACCCTGTAACGCGGCGGAACGGCGTTCCGGCACCTTTTTTTCTCGAAATTTTAATAAATGTTTAATTTTATTTTTTCTATTTTTAAATATGTATATTTTGTTTTATTTTCTAAGCATTATATGAAAAGCCGTCATTAATTCTATCAAAATGATATTCGAATATATAATAAATAATATACCTTCTTAGAAAATGCTCGAAAAAAGTGCGTTCCGGCACCAACAAAAAAAGCACTGGTTATACCCAAATATAATTTTTTTTAAGTTATCGTTGAAACTTGAATGCGCGATCAGAATTTGAATCATTTAGAAAGAAATGATCTTCTAATTTACTGAAAAGTCGGAGACCTTTTTCAATTATTTTCGCAGTGAATGATCGCAGAATTTCTTTCAGTTCGTCATTGTATTCTGGTTTTTTGTCAATAATTAAATTTAAATTATTGACATCTTTGTCACTTATAGCTTTATCTGTAAGTAATTCGTCGATATAATTTTCGCTAAAAGTATCAAGCCTTTCTTCACCAAGCTCGTGTGCTAAAGTAATCATTTCAGCTGATATTACCGATGTTTCAATGGTTTTATCGACTGTAACACACTTAAGTAGGTGGCCTTAATTCAGCGATGGCAGGTGCAACATGATTTAAACAGTCCGAAATCGTATTTTTTTTCAAATGTCGGTTGTGTTTATGATTCTCTCTATTCTATCCAAAATACAACGATATATGCTCTCAATGTAATATTTAACATTTTTATACATCGTAAAATATGGTACATTTAAAAAAATGCATTTCTAAAAAACCGCATTACTTTGAAATTGCATAAAAACAGGATTGACTGTAGATGGGGATCAAAAATAAAATAATGATTTGATAGTATTCAATAACAATATAATATACATGAAAAGTATACTGATTTTTTTTTACATACTTTCTGATTTTATGTACTTTCATTTGTCTTTTCACATTTCAGTATATATTTTAGCGACGGTGATGAACATGAAACATAAATTCCTAAAAGTTTTTTTTTTAAATGGATATTGAAGATTTAGTTTCGAAATTCTGACACGTTCGTCCAAGTTCGTCGGTACATCTCTAATTCAAAGTATGAAACAAATGAATTTTACAACCAACGCCACCTAGTGTATTAAGCATAAACTGCATACGTCATGTTCCGCGTTCGATTCGAAAAATTTAAAAAAACGTATTGTACTGAGATATTTATTTTCTTTATAATTTCTTTTTCGTGATATTTTTCCGATGTTTTAATGCTTATTCTGCTATTCTAGGCCCATACAAATTTAATAAAGCAAAGATCATTGAAAACCGTGGTCTAATTCTCGAGATATACGTGGTGTAAATAACCCCACTTTGTTTTATATATATAGATTATATTCAAATGAGTTTTGTTAGTGTACTTTAAGTTAATTAATATGAAAAATTATTTTATAATATTTAAATCATGAAAAAGCTTAGTTTTTAATTTACTTAACTTATTATTAATTAATAGATTAAAATAAGTTCGCCAAATTAATTTAGAATTTTCGAACTTACCCCGAGATATCTGACACTTTTCATTTAATAGGGATCGTAATACCAGATAAATATGTCAATACTGGTATTACAAAAAAGCTTAGATAAAGCAAAAAAATATGACCAATTGTGGTTTTCAATACCGGGTGAGTAAATTAAAATCAGTTTTTCGATATTTTGATTTCAAAATTCAGCATCGGCTCATTTTCAAAACTAAAATACAGTTAATTTAAACACCGGTATTTTGGTATCAAAAAAACATCATGATTACCGATATCCCGGATTCGGCAATACTGGTATTGCGATCTACATATATCCTAGACTTCTTTTTTTTGTATTTTGAGTAAAATTGTTTAAAAACCAAGCGTTTTTCCGAGTTTATGGTTGAATAAGCCCATAGTGAGTCATTATAAAAGTCTTGTAATATTTTTTTGAAGAATAAATTAAAAAATAATAAAAATAAAAAATCACCGAAAAAATAATATATGCTTGATTGACAAACAATTTCAGTGGTGAACTCGACCAAAAAAGCTATAGACTATATGCATGAATCTATTTTTTCTATTTTCCATTTGGTTTTTTTTATCTATGCCCGCTCTCAATATGTCTCCTAATTGATATATCTCAAAAGTAATATTTATTTTTGAAAACTGTTTGTTACTCAGTCATTCAACCTCTCTTTTTTAAAGACAGTAGATGAAAAAGAATAGGTTAAGAAATGACCAGTGGTAAACTAATCGCTTTCGTTTACCGTTATTTTATGATTGAAAAGACAAAGGAATTTTTACATTTATTAACGATAACAGAAAACGATATATTTATTTACTAAGCGTTAGTTTTAGTCCATCCGTGCACTAAAGCGTCTGAAGATACCGAAAGGTGAAACCCAAGTTATTAGTGACAAAACGATTCAAATTTAATATTGAATTTGCACCAAGCAACCTTCAGTCGAAATCTTAAATCAGTGGTGTTTTTTAATAACGACTGAACTTTCTTGACCGTACGATAATGTATACAAAAAGCAAACCAGTTTGAATTTTTCAAATTCATATCTTACACTACAGTTGAGAGAAAATTAACCTATTCCACAATCCACAGTCCGGTTGTTCGCAAGCATCTAGTAATATGTATTTTTTTTTAATTTTCATCTACCTTACTGTTTGTAGGGGAAAGCCACGATAGTTTTTTTATGTGAACTCACTTTTCTAATAGTACTTTCACAAAAAACCTAAATTGAAGCCAACATCTATTTACCGCACCAGACATGAAATAATTTATCAAATATAAACAAAACTTTTCAGAATACAGCATGTAATTTTTAAACTCATAATGTGTTCATAGAATTCACTGTTTATTTAATTTTGAAATATAAGGAAAATGATTTACTTGATAAAAATTAGTCGACGAAAAGTTTTATAAAAATCAGTATCTCGTCTAATTCTGTGAACCCGAAATCCCGGAAAGCCTTACGTCGTGTCATTTTGGGAATTAATAAATTTCTGGGTTTTTGGAACTGAAAATTCTGGAAAAGGCTAAAAAAAGAAAGTCTCGCGTTGTTTCATTTTGGGAAATCCGCAAATTCTTGGGTTCTTAAAATCTACTGCATCTTTTTTGAAAAATCCCAGGATTTCTCAATTCCGAATTTATACACGATTTTATTATGAAAGTTCAATACCAGGATCCAGAGATTAGAAAAATTGTCAATCTCAAAAACCCGGGATCACAAAAAGGGTCCGGGATTGGATCCTTATTCAACGGCTATATATTATTTACAGATACAAGTTATTTCTTAGCTTAGTGTTTTCTATATTGCTTTGAAACGTACCTTATAACTAATTATAGATGTTTTGAGTAAAAAAATGGTGCAAAATATTTACCTGATAAATTATAAATGAAAAGTTTAATTAAAGATAAATTGGTATTATCGAAAAAAGACAATTTTAACCACTCTGAAAATAGTGGTTGAGTAACTAAAATCTGGTGGATCAACATTCTGTTAGATACTCACTCCATTATAAGTCTAAATTAAGCACATTGAAAACGTTCGTGATTCAAAAAAAATGTTTTTAATTACCCACGTCACATCACACATTTTTATTTTTGCTGACAACCACGTAACGTTTCAAAACAAATCCAGATATAAAATGCTCGCTTTTCGACCGTAGTCGTTCTTGATCAAAAAAGGTAATCAAAACTTTTTTTTTTTTATTTCATTTATGTCAAAGATAATTAATCGGTTATTATGACCGCTCAAATTTTATTCTTCCGTATAAAATTACATTTTAAAAAATTAAATAATACGCTTCTTGTGAAATATTTGAAACAAACAATGTCTTTTATCTCATATTATTTTATCGATTACTCCCGGTTTTTATTTTTTAGTACTCAATGGAAGACTGGAATACAATGTAAGACAGAACAAAGATTATTTTATTAGTGTGTTTGCGAAGTCTGTCTTAAACGTTTTTCATAATGGGAACACAAAAAACTAAAATTTTGTGAAAAGTGCATTTAATATTTAGTGTTGCTTTTTTAGTGTTATCAAGCTGATTAAATAATAACCAAATATGTTAATTAAAATAACATTTTGACTAATTTTAATTCGTTATATCGGGTAAAAATTTAATAATAAAAATAAAGGATCTTTTGTTTATTTCTATCAAAAAAATAATTCATGATTTAATGGATTTTATGTAATTGCCGGAAACCGGAAATTACAGCTGTTAAATGGAATATTTATAAAATACTATAGTTATTTAATGGTAATCACGATTAAAACTATTTGATTGCTCATTTGTTGACTATCATAATTCATTGGGCCATTTAAAATTTCTTCTACTCTGCTATCATTCGATAAATACATTTTAGATTGTATTTTTTTTAATCTAGGTTTACTCCCAATTTAAAGCATTTAGACATCTTATTAAGTTTATTTCAACAAAAAAAATGTATGAAAACTGCGTGTTACTCAGATGTTCATTGCAACAATTCTTTTTCGAATAGAGTAAGAATTGAAGGGAAGAGCCAGTAAAGACTATTGTTAAGCCAATCACTTTCGCTACGCCACGTTTTATTATAAGAAGAGTGGAACATACATGCATGTACCGATCAAAAAATCTTTTTTTATAACTCTCCGTACTAAGATTAAAGCCTTTAAGCACCGTAAGCAATCTTAATGACGTTGACTAATTGACAGCAAACTCAGCAGATTACGAAGATTTATCTACAATATCTTATATCGTAAAATATTCAACGACCTGGTAAAAACCCCACCACAAAGAATAGAAAATTGATCCAATGATCTTTCAATGAAAACATACAGATACAACATTTTTTTTTTCAAAAATCACCAATTTGAGTACTAAAAAATCATACTTGTCTGAGCGTAGGCTCTGACGAGGACTAGCTACAATGCTTTCTTAATAAATATTTGGATAATAATCAATCTTACTCAATGCAGAGATCGGCTTATCCCACAATTATTTTTTCAGTAATCTAGCCTTTTTCTTTTCAAAATTGTATAGAAACTTTATATGTATCGGATCTATAGCACAGTAGCTAACGTTGCTGGCTTCGTTACAAAGATTAAACCCCAGTAGCAACAGCATTTTTTTCAATCTAAGGGTGGATGTTTAAAAATTCCTCTTACCCTTCCAATCCTAAAACAGGGAGACGTAGCGAGAGCGATAAGTTAGCAAATAGTCATAACCTAACCCTATCCTTTCTATAACTACTCTCTTCGATAAAAAGAGAAGTTAAGCGACTGAGTAACAATCAGTTCTCGTATACTAACTTATGTTGAGATACGTCCATTAGGAGGCCATATGCTCTTTATTGGTAGCAGACATCGATTAATACAATATAATAGATGTTGATATTTATAAATCTCTCTGAAATAACCTTTTATTTATGCTGTTCCAAAACATAACATGCCAGTATTTTTATCAACTTAATGAATGTTAAAAAAGTCTTACATTTTTTATTGGCACACAAAATTGAGCACAAAAATCAAAGGGTGTTTATTTTTGAAGAGGAGAAATTTAAAACTGTATATTTATCATTCCTTATAACGAGAATAATTGGATAGTCTTCGTTGATACTAGGGAATAAAATGACACTGACGGAATATCTACTCTCGATTGGATTCGATTTGTTTTACTAAAAATCAAAATTAGCCCAGTGATAGCAGCTGTAAACATATATTATATATGCAATGTTATGTTGGTAGGAACTTATTTCCAATTCCGGATCCGGCGGATGAGCTGTCAGGCTTTGATATTCCTGAAAAATATGTACATAGCGTACCTTAACCACATCCGCTCATACGTTCCGCCATGAATCATAAAAACTGCTCTCCTGAAAAGTGCGTGCACATCTTAAATTACATAAATTTTTCAGTGAACTTTCTCATTTTTCGTTCATATGTACATATACTATTTGTTTTCAAGCAAGAATTATATAAAGGTATTTAAAAACGCCAAAAACTTTACTTAAATAAACAAGTCATAAACAAAATATACGGGAATATCTCAAATGTGCAAATAATAAATAGCTTTTTTTGTTTGTAAGAATTAATTTTATTTATTTATTTAGAACAGGTAAATTATAACAGGAAACAACGTCAAATCGGCGAACTGGTTTTCTTGGAAAACCTTTCTTGAACTCCTTTCCATAGTTCATTTGTAAGTGTTTAATTACAAAAAACAGTTCTCCTTGCAAGCTTTTGCAATTATATTATGAATTAATGCGGGCCATGGTCAAAACTAGGACAGTCACATCGGATTGTTTTTTATCGCCTTAGATATTTTGTGATTTCTTGAAATCGTTACCAATTACCATAATAGTATGACCAAATTAATAATGGCATTAAAATAATAATGAAAAAATGTAGCCAATATGGGTTTTTTTTAAAAAAGTAAAGATCATTTTCTCGGTTTGCAGCAAAAAATTAATAAGTGATATGTGGGTCAAAACTGAGTTAGATGTCAGAATCTACATATTTTGTCATGTACCCAGTAAGTAAGTTATTATGTATATGTTTTTTTAAGCCTAATTGAGCACACTAATAATCACTCTATTTTTACATAAAGTTACTTGTGCGGTTACCTACAATTAAAAACTTCTCTGAAATCGAGAGAATAAGAATATTTGAGAATATTTGTGAGAATTTTTGAAAACTTTCAAATTCTGTAAAATCTTAAAGTTTCAAAAAATTCTCATTTTTGTAAAGCAAAACATTTTGTTATTATTTAAGTTTGGATATAACTGATAAAATGTAGTTGAAATTTTCAAGTTGATTTTCTCAGAATCAATAGTTAGCCACTTAATGATTTTTTGGATCAAACCGACGACTTATTCATTGTGTTTTATTTTATGGAAGTTTTCAGAGTAACAATTATGCCAGTAAGATTTTTTTTGTCACGTTAAAAAAACTGAATGTAGTAATTGAATTAAACGCATTAAATCAGCGTTCAACTTAATTGTTTTTATTATTGTTTGTTCTTATCAATTTAAAGAATATTTCAATTTCAATGATACGCGTATTATTAGTTGACAATTTAAAGTTGAATCGCCAACTCGATATTGGAAAAACCCTCGGGAATATATTTTCCGATTTCATTTTCCTTATGTAGAACAATCCGGGCTGAAACGAAAATTACACAGTTTTATTCAATTTTGTGACCTTTGAAAGGTTTTATTAAATTTTAGTTTTGTACGTGAAAATATCAAAAAAATAAAATCTATAGGAAGTATTCATTTCTTTTTTTCGATAAAATAATTAAAAACATGAATGATTAAATAAACAATTTTGAATTTGCTATACGAACGAACTTTTGAAAATATAATTAAGCATAATAGCCACAAGTGTTTAAACGGAACCTGTTATATATTGTTGGTCCTTACTCTGAGGACATGTAGGCTGAGCTAAGCATTGTCAGATTTTTTGAAGACTCAACGTTAACGCCAAGAAAAACATATGTCACGCACGGTTGAATAAAAAAACAATTTAAAATAATACTATGAGGGTATCGAACATATTTATTCATCGGAATATTTATTGCAACTTTCACCGATTTGATCCATCTTAACCAGTGGTTCATATGGACCCTCAGGGGTCCGCAAAACCACTGAATGGGTCCGTGACAAATTAAAAGTCATTTGGGGGTGCGTGGACAACGTCAGACGTCGGCGGAAGAATACATATAATAAATATTCCTAACACCTTGTTTATTAATATAAAATGGTAACAATTTTTACGTCATGAGTAAAATATACAAGTTCATAATAAAATAAGTATTAAAATCACCCACCGTGCAATCAAACCAATTGTGGGCGTAATTGCAATTTAGTTTTGATTTGTACGTCATGTGAAGTGCATTCAACAAATTTTCCTTGTAAAAAATATACCATTTTAAATTAGGTCAATTCACAGGTCCATAAATATCGGTAATCATTAGGGTATCCAATCCCGGGATTTCGGGATCCCGGATCTGATTAGGCATTTAACATGATTTTTAACAAGGCATTAACCATTCAAGGCATTAAAACTAAATTTATTATTTTACTAGGGGGTCCATGGTACGGTTTTTGCTTTGGAATGGGTCCATGAGCATAATAAGTTTGGGAACCACTGATCTTAACAATTTAGACAAAACTGTTTATTCGGCTAAATGAATTGTAGTTTTTTTATAATGTGAAACGTGAAGCCACCAAATGTGAAACGGTTTATCTCGATATTTTCTATGAAAACTGTTTCTCAAACGAGTCGTCTGGTATCAAAATCAGAACTGGTATCAAAAACAGAACTGAAGCAGACGACTCAAGCTATCTTTGGAAGTTGGGAATCCTAAATATCACAAACATATATGACTTCGTACATAATTCCATTGATTGATTGAAAAATCAAACAATCTTACCTCTACTCACTCACTTATTGTTTTAAATGGCAGGCTACGTACAACATAAATCAGTGTTATAATAATTTATTAATTCCTACAGCTTTTTGCTGCAGTTGAGACAAAAATTATTAAAAAATACAATATTTAATTCGACTTACTGGTTGTGGACAGATCAATTTAGCATTGGAGTATTTCATAATTAGAGGCATTAACCAAGTTTGATAGCGTCCAACATCACATAAATTAACTTCGTATGATATAATGCTCTCTTTGTAAACATTGCCTTTTAATTCATATGATTTGAATGACATCTAAAAAAAAAATCATAATTATTCTCACTCTTCAAAAATGTGCTACGACACAGTGTTCATTGTTGCTACTACGAAAGCTGTTGTCATTTTTAAATAGTCAAACATGTTTTACCAAAATTAAGTTTTAATGTTTGAACGTACGCTGTTTTAACAGGGGTCTTAAATTTTTGAGCCCAATGATTTGATGGATACATTCAAAAATAAAATTATCACACTTAGAAAAAATCAAATTATGTTATATAACCAATTTAACAATATTTAGAATTAACTTGTATTATAATTACTTTATTAATGGATTTCAAATGATTATTTTTTATAACACGAATCACATCGTCTACCATACAATAAATTAATAGATTACTCCATTCACTTCCAAGTTTTATGTATGATACAGCAGTTGGTCATTGAATGTTGGAGTAAGAATCCGACTCTTGTCACAATAAACCTAAGCAAAAATTTGCTTAACATCACTGATATTTTTTGAAGTAATACATAGTGAATGGTTTTTAACCCTTTGCCCGCGTCACCAAATTTAGCGAGCATGCCCTGTACTCGGCTGTTTTTTTGCGGATTTTGTTATCACGTTTTCGACTATAAATACAGGTTGTAATATTTTTTCAACTAATTAAATATGTTAATTGCCACCCAAAGTAACTTTTTCAATAATAAAATACAATATATTTCTTGTATTTTTGGTTTAATTCAACAATAAACATTCTTCATACAATTGGGGCGTGACGTCGCCATATTGCAAAATACCACCACGCGTGACCAAGAACACTGCGCCACCACCATACCATGCTTATAATATTAAATTCTCGGAAGAATTTCAATTTCACCCGCACTCGGTCGCTTATTTACACTATCCAAAATCTTGCATTGGTAACGTATGTTCACGGCGTGTTTCAGAAATAAATTATTTTAGCCTATATTGAATCTTTTTTGACTAATGGCATCTATTGAATTTGGTAAAATATACATTTAGTAATATTTTCAACCAAGTTATACAATTTTAACACAATACATACCTCTTATATAGGGTTTGAAATTTCCATGACATCTATACGTGTCACGCGCGCTGAGGGCATGTTCGCTAGGACATGCATACCGGTCATACGCGGTGAGAAGGTTAAAGAAGCAAAACACGTGTTACAATTTGTAACACAAAAGTGGCGTAATAAAGTTATCAAATTTAATTTTATATTACATGTAACATTGTTGTATATTTTTATTTTTTAACTGTCGATTATTGTTGGAAGGGCATTTAGTTTTATTTATTAAGAAATATCTTTCATTTTATCGCTACCGGTTTCGATCAAATTATAAAATTGCTGAATGTGTAAAAAAAATGTGTTTTTTTAATAAATGGTAATTTATCTTGCTTCTTTGCAAAGTTATTATAATTATGGCGAAAGCGTGGTTTGTACTCTGTCTTGTTAGTTCTACATATTTTTTTCAAACAGTTATGATGCGAAATATATATGTCCTGATAATTTCATATAATTGTAGAAACTGTTGGGCTTTATTAAGATAAAAACAATGCATTAAGAATTTCAACGGCTGGCTGGAAAAGTATTGTTTTGTCAATTGAGTTATGGACTGAATAATTTGAGCCCACAGCCCTAAATGTACAAATTAAAAGCATAGTACGTATCTAAAGTTAATGTTATTATTTTGGTATTTTAATGGCTACTTTTAACTTTATAATAAATAAAAATCCACTAAAAAAATGAAAAAAAATATATTAAATAGTCAAACCCGGCGAATTTATTTTAGTTTGTTATTTATTTGATTGAAAACATATTCAACATATTAAAAAAGTGCTACTGTGCGCCATGCATAGAATTTTTTTTTTTTTAATTACTACAGTTTTTATTATCAAGCCGAGATTTCAAAATCCATAGGTCATACAATAAATTATATTTTAATTACCACTGTGTCATTTGAAATTGCTTTAATTAAAAATATTTCACAATTTAGAAGATAAGGCTCTGATCGACTGGCGCGTGTCACATTGCATTGGGACTCATTGTAAAAGTTTTTATTTACAAAGGTAACATTTGCACGAGAAAATTCAATCCTAAATGGCTTCTAAAATCAAAATAACATACAACTTTATTAGAAAATGCAGTGATAAAAGGTAAATATTCGTAACAACGAGATCAACTTCATATATGTATATATTATTAAATGCGTTATAGGAATAACAATTTTTAGCTGTATTTTTTTTGACTTCCCAATTTGTTAGTAACTTCTCTTCAAATACTGCAAACATTTAAAAGTGCATAGCACTGCTATTTTAAGCAATTTATTGAGAATTTATTGTGGAATATTAATCCGTAGCTGGTAGTTATGGTTTTTTAATGTTTACCTTAACTTATCGAAATAGATAATTAAGAATATATTCAAAGTGGTTTTGTTAAAGTCGATATTAGAAGAAAACAGACAATATTTTTAAGTAGTGCTTATGTTCTAGTTTAGCAACTAGAACATAAGCACTACTTAAAAATAACTAACAATCATAATTATACCAATTGAGGTTTTTTTGTATTCGGCCAATATCTTACTAGCCAGTGTTAATTAAGGCGTCTGTAAATGAGCATAAACAATAAATGCGGTTGACTTCATTGCCGGTAATATTATAGAAAATATGGTCAAGCAACTGTTTGTTTTCTTATTTTATAAACAAAATTATTAATCCCCAAAATTTAATATTAATAGTTTTAAAAGCACTTGCCAGTAGATTGTTTTCCAAAGACGTTTTTACCATCAACAAACAAAATAAAATGAACGAAAACCGGACTGTTGTATTAACTTGAGCCATTTTGATGTTTTCAGATAGACTTTGCCTATACTGTTTACCGAAACGTATTTTAGTATTTAATGATAAGTATGCTTCACATCATTAAACCATTTGACTGCTAAGCTCTCATTTTGTAGATTTTATGCATTAGGATTTCCTGTATTTATCTTTATTCAATTTATTGAGCTTATATATACTACTTGAGCAACGTAGTGGAAAAACTAAATAACCCACACATATAAAAACATGTCAACAATTCATGTTAAAAATCATTAATAACAATTTACTAGGAAATGTTCAGTGTTTGTATATTAAGCTTACTATAGAAGTTGGTATATATTTGGAGATAGTATATGTCGTATATTTAATGTGACCATACGTCCCGTTTTCAGGTGTCGTGTTCCAATATCCCCGGATACAGCTTCAATGTATCATGTTCAAAAAGAGGAAAACTTGCAGTAACAATTTTAAAAAACGCGCAAAATCAAAATCCTAGCAGTAGAATCTCGATTGGTAAATGAAGGTGTGGGCGTTTGCGCGTAGTTTATAATACATTTCAATGTAAATACTGTTTTTGATATATAATTTCATACAATATATCTAATATACCATGAAAAAAATCTATCTAGTCAATTTTATTGTATGAAAGTTTGAGACGCTTAAAACAGTACCTAAAAGTATCAATGTTTTATCGGTGTCTCGGTTTGGGGAAAAAATAGTATTGTTACATATACTCCCTGCTCAATTTGTAAAAGGAATGTATACTTTTCACTCAAATAAAAATATTTTTGAACCAAAAGAAATAATTTACATTTTGATCAATAATATTGTACACAAATTACGAATTGGCATTTCAGTTAATGTGTCCTATTATTGTACAATTAATTATTGATTACTATGAAACATTCATAATAAAAGTACGATATGTTTACATGTATTACTTTTCTAAAGATTACAACTACAAAGATCACAAATTTGCGTCTGCTATTTTTTATAGTTAAAAAGTTTTTTTTTTGATAAGTTAACTTAAGAGACCGAATTTTTTAAAAAGCGATATGTATTCTAGGTACCATTTGTTTACAAAAAATGTCTGTTACACATTTTTTGGTTTGCGATTCACAAAAAGATCTCGATCTTATATAATATACTATATTAGACATAAATCAAGTTCCTCCTCTGTTTTTTTAATCTGCTGCAATACATAACTTTGCATTAAGCTTTAATAAGCATATTTTTGAAATTGTATTAATTATGAAAGAATAGTATGAAAAAAAGGGCAATGAAACAAGTAATTTAATAGGCAGATTATGTATTTTAATAGTTACATGTATCACAACATCCCGTATTTAAACAATAAGTAGATATTTCATAATATAAAATACAAATAAATTTACAATATGATATGTTTGGATAGATTAGGTTATATAAAATGACAAATTATTTTATTTGTATTGCTTGGCGATCGATCTATTTTATTTGTTCTCAAGCCAACAACAATTTAATTAAAACACCTTCACCATTGATTAATAATCAGTTCATATTTTATATTGTAATTATTATACATTGATATAAGTACTACCTATTTCAGCAAAAGAAACAAAATTCTGTTTCATCAATTAATGGCTGATTGATTGACTTACTATGTGATCTTTTTTGACTTTTTTTTGCTGACTTGTGTTGGTGTAGTTATTTTAAAAAATATTTCTAAATCGAATGTTAGCAATTTGGTTTTTATAACGAAAATTCTTATTCTGAACTTCCACTTTGAAGCGGGTATCACACTAGGGAAAATATTTTTAGGCTTCATATTTCGGACGTAGTATAATTCTGGCTGAAACCAAAACATCACAATTAGTATAAAAAAATAGACTAATATAGCAATTTTAAGACAGACGTCATAATTATTTTATCATCATAATGTTTCTCAATATTCAGGGTGGTCATAAAAATGGTCCTGAATACAATACCTTCGATGATCAAAAACCAACATGTTTGTAATTCAGTTGAAGAAGAAAAAAATATAACTGATATCGATTTAAAATATAACATTACTCTTATCATTACTATAATAATAAATTCCATCACGCCCCTGCTTAAAAATATACTATGAATAGATTTGAATTTAAATAATATTGAGAATTTGCCAAGTATTACGATGCAATGATCTACCAATCTGAACACATCATCTGGGGTGTGCATTGATACAGAAAAATATTCGAGGTTTTAATATTTTATATTTAATATTTAATAACAAGTTTGATGTGTTATATGCTAACTATTTTTGGCATAAATTATTTCACAAAAAAAACTTTTGTGTTAATTATTAATAAATACATAAAAATCCTGGATAACTTATTGTAAAAAACGTAAGATTTCGCTATTTAAGCAGACTCTCTGTTCGTTATATACAAAAAATGTTAGTCGAACAGAATCAGGAATGCCTTTATCAACTAAGACGTTTTTAAAATTGTTTAGTAAAGGTAGATCTTAACAATTACACGAATAATTGTAAGTAACTTTAAAAAAACGTCTGCATTATAAATCACTCTAGATTTTTTGGCTCATCCTTAATAATGATGAATGATAAAAAATTCTGGATAACTTACATTTTTTGGACATTTTGTATGTACGTTGGAATATTTCATAACGAACGGCAGTATCCATGTTTGGTATCGACCAATATCGCAAATACCTACTTCATATGCAATTATACTTTCTTTGTAAACATTGCTTCGCAGTTCATATGACTTGAAGGATACCTGAAAAAAATTGAAGTTCTGAATATTCTCTCGGGCCAGTCTTTTTTTTTTTTTTGGATATCAAATTTATGGAGCTTCAAGTACCAGGACGCACCAAGGTTCTTCCAGTCTCCTTCATCGATAAAGATTTTGAAAAATTGTAAATTGCATCCCCTTACCGTCGTTTGCAGACGGAAGGGCGCGATCACTACAGAGATAAGAAGTTCACGGAAACTCCATATGCATTATTTTGCAAATCACATTCCATATGCTTCCTCCATACTATATCCGTACATGTACACACACATGCGCATACATACATACACACATACAGTACACAAAAAATATTTAAGCAAAGAGAGTCATTTTCGTGATGCTAAGTTCGTTCTAAAATTGACAATTTTAGACGACATAAGATCTATGGAGGGTCGTCGAGCAGGACTGCTCTGGGTCTAAAACGATTCTCAGGCAGTGTCTCGTCGTTGTGGAGATCAAAGATCGTTGGGTTAAAATGTTTTCCTACCTCGCTGTGAAACTTTTGTGATATTTCACGAACGAACTCGCGGATGGTAGGTATTTTCAAGTCTCTGTGAAGCAGCGAGTTACGCACGTACCACGGGGCGTTACATATCTGTCTCAGTGATTTATTTTGGACAATCTGGAGAGTCTTCATATGTTTACGGTGACCATACGTCCATATTGGAGCAGCGTACACCATGATTGGTCGAGTAATTGCTGTGTAGAGGAGCAACTTGCTTTTGAGAGTAAGTTTGCTCCTCGTGTTAAGCATAAAATACAACCTTGCCTTTGTAGCATTAGCTTGACGTTTTTTAATCGCGGCTTGTTCATTAAATTTAAGTCGACTATCTAGCGTGAGTCCAAGATACTTAACCGAAGTCTTATTTTAAATGCAGAATTTCTAATTAGAATCAAGAACATTTTGACAACAATCGTTCTTGTTTTCTTTTTCCATTACTTTTACTTATCATTTCTTTAATATTTCGACTGAAGGTGCTTGGTGGAATTTCAATATTAAATTTAAATCGTTCAAATTATGTACATTCACACAAAGGTAAATATGCCGAGATCCCCACTTTTATACTCTATATGTAAGTTAACATTATCATAAAACCTTTTCCAACAAACAAAAATAAATATATTTCTTAAAACTACTCACCATTCAAATTTGTATGCATTCCCATGGGTTATTTCTTTTAGCCAGTCATGGCTTTAAACATAATGATACAATTATTTCTTATATAAACACGATACATTCATTTACTAATCGTTAGTTCTGAAGATGCCGAATGGCGAAACCCAGGTCGTTAGTGACAAAATTTGTGTGAATGTACATTTTTTTTTGTTTTGGATATCAAATTTATGGAGCTTCAAGTACCAGGACGCACCAAGGTTCTTCCAGTCTCCTTCATCGATAAAGATTTTGAAAAATTGTAAATTGCATCCCCTTACCGTCGTTTGCAGACGGAAGGGCGCGATCACTACAGAGATAAGAAGTTCACGGGAACTCCATATGCATTATTTTGCAAATCACATTCCATATGCTTCCTCCATACTATATCCGTACATGTACACACACATGCGCATACATACATACACACATACAGTACACAAAAAATATTTAAGCAAAGAGAGTCATTTTCGTGATGCTAAGTTCGTTCTAAAATTGACAATTTTAGGCGACATATTAATTTTAACGGTTCAAATATTATTTTTATTATTTTTAAATAAATAAGTACCAAGATGCAATGCCATTCAAAGAAAGAACGTGTTGTCTTTTGCCATATTTTTTTATTTATTTGAAATTATAATTATGTTATGCTATGTTATGACCGTTTTGACTTACGTCCAAGGTGACGTAACGGAACCTGATGTAAGTCGAGAATTGACTGTACAACTGTACATGTTTGCTTAGGATAATATATTTAAAAAGCAGCAATTGAAACGTCAAGTCAATGTAACATAGAATTTTATTCATGAAAGCTAATAAAACTACTTTTTTTTCGGTGCAACTGGAATTTTGTGATTAATTTTCAGTACAAAAGAGATATTTGACTCGAAAAATTTTCGAAACATAAAATTTATCGCGTACTGGCAATAAACTCTTGCGGACCATAGATTGAAGAACACTGATGTAGACCCTTAAATTTGCATATATATATATATTGATAAATTCGAATATGTCAGTTTATAACATTAAAAAATTGTAACCAATAAATGATACAAGTTAGTTTCCTACCACCACCCGATGTAGCCAACGATTAATGACCGCCTTCCACAACGCTATCGACAGAAAAAAAAGATTTTACCCCTGACATTCATGGCCCGAGCAAAACTGCACGGGAATAATTGTGAACCATGCACTAATGTGCTTAAAAAAATAAATTGAGATTAACTCAGTCACCTAGTAAATCAAGTTGATACTAAGTATCTTGTGAATAATCCGTATACTGCGAGCTCGTCGACAAAAACGAGTTTAATGTAAGGAATCAAGGTTGTGACGATCCCTATATAAATTGGCAAACTTTTCAAATACCGTGAAGTTAACTTTCGTTGCAATCAAGTCAGAGTGGCCTATTGGGCCCGTGTGAGGACGGACCACAGCAAACAGTTCTGCTCGTTCGGATTCCATCTTAGGGCAGTCCCACAGAAAATGATTAACGTCTTGCTCGACATACCCACAAGAGCAGTCCGGCCTTAAAACCAACTTGCCTAGCGTGAATAGTTTTGCATTGAACTTGCCATTAGGGCTTACACATAAACCGACTTTTGAAAAAACCGGTTTCAGAATGTCAATATTTTTCGAAAACCGGTTTTATCCGGTTTTCGAAGTTTTACAAATAATGAATAATTCAATTAAAATAGCGAGAAAAGGTTCAATTTTTTTATATACATAATAATAAACAACAAGAAATTATTTGGTGTTACTATTCGGAAAATATGATTTAAGAAAACACAAAGCGTCCACTGATCGTTTTGTGATAAAATTTTCTGATATCGAAAATACTCTTTCGCTGGGTAATTTCGTGGGCCATGTGGTCTTTAAGCCATTAAATAAAAGATCCAAATTTTCTGTCGAAGTTGAAAAACCTGTTTTCGAATGTCGCAAATTGAGCCAAACCGGTTTTTGAAAACCGACAAGCCCTACTTATCATGGCCGGTTAGAAACTGACAAGTCCAATGTGATGGTATTATTAATTTCAATAAATGATACAGTAAAAACAATAACTGAAATAATAAAAAAAACTAATAATAGTACGCAAACACTTATCTAGTCAAAAAAATACCTGAGATTCATTAGCCATTTGTCGGATAAGGCTAATGTTACAATTAAGCATATACGGTTCTGAGCGATTAGTCTTTGTAATTGAGCAACGCGTATAATTAAAATAGTCCTCATGATGGTGAATTTCGACCCGTTCAAATTCGAATTGGCCCGATTTCTGTAAAGAGGTTTTTTTTAATAAGTCAAGACAAAAATAAACAAATGTTTTCTATCATAGTATACAATCATTTGATATAATAATTCTAAGCAAACGGAAGATGGTGGAAGATATTCGACTTCTAGGACATTAAAAAATATATATTATTGAAGCACTCATTGTTATAAAAACCTATTTTTTTATTACCAAGTGTGCTCTCAATGTGGAGGTTTTTATTGAGTTTATCTTAGCAGAAGTTTTCTCCGAAAAAATCTTGTTACCAAGCCACTAAAGACTGTTTTTTCGAAGCAATGTGTAATAGAAATAGAAGTGTTATACTATAGAATTATCATAAACTTTTAACTAGGCTATTACCAAAAGAATGATTTGTTAATTGGTTGTCGTCTGGCCCTATTTTAAGGGCCAAATGAGTGAGAGGAAATTCAAAGATGTATGCTTTTAAACATAATTTCACAAATTGGTTGAAAGCCTAATTCGTGATAGTTTCTACTGGGGATAAAAGCCAATGAGTGCCGCAACCAAAACTAACGGTGATTTTTTGTGTAAATTTTGATGATTTAGATTCATTCTATTGTATAAAGGAACACTTTTATTTATCAAAAGAATAATAAATTTGAAATAAAATTAAGCATGATAAATTTGTTGTTCCGCTGATTGAGATTTTTTTTTTATTTTACACGTATTTTTTCCTAAGGGAACCATCTTAAGACTTACTGTCGTGAAGTCATTTGGTGATAAAGTAAACATTGATTCTACAATAAGAATCCATGTTTTCAATAAAAATTAAGACAATTTGTAAAAAAATCAGTGGATTATCAATTTATCTATTTACCGAATTTTCTGGCAGCGTAGAAATTATCAATAAAACACCGAATAAAACAATGCCATCAATAAATTCAGTGTTCAATTTTTTCATTTTATTTTTTTGTGATGCACGTAAAGTCGAAAACTATACAATTTCGGCGTACGTAGGACGGTATTTATCAGAGATACTATTTTATTTTTATATTATTATTCTAAATTGCACGATGTTCATGAGCAGCATTTTTATGTTACATTAATTAGTTTAATATTTAAACCAAATTGGACTACTCTCATTTGATATATCACAAAATCACATAATCTTTAAAACATTACAAAAACATTATATAATAATGTTATAACATATAATAAACCATTAAATGTGAACATTCAGCACAGTTATTTGCCAGTAAGTATTTTTTAAATGTCAGTACACATTAAAAAAGAGATTTTATCCGAACTAACTGATATTGCTGAACAATATTTTATACATCCGTTTTTTGGGCTTTTTAAGATTTGATTTTTTTATGGCTACCATGGAATCAAGAAGGGTATATGAAAATTATGAGCAGGAAAAGGGAAGGCTTTTTTTAAACAATTTATTTTAATATAAGATTGATTCAAAATAAGACCACGTTTATTATTTTTTGTGCACTTCAAGTTTGTGTGTATTTATATATTTTACTTTGGCTCAAAGTTATCATAATTGTGCCTCTTTTAAAGTTTGTTTTGGGAGGGTTACGTCTATTTATTACAAATCAATTTTCAAGCAACATCTTTTAAATAAAACGGTTTTTTAATATGTGTGCACTCTTCTATCAACAGCATGGATGCTGATCCTTAATACCACGGATGACCATCGACAGGATTTTCTCAACGGAGCTACGGTACGCTGGAATGACCTGAGAGGAAACATAGAGATTGGTGGGAGATATTGAATCTTGGAGAAAACATGTGGTGACCATATGCTACGTAAAGGAAGCGGGTATGGAATAAGAAGAGTATTATTTATTGTCTTTAAAGCCTATTTAAATCTAAACGTCTTGTGCGACGTAACATTGATGTCACTTTTACGACTTAACACTAATTCTACAATTTAAAAAATGCAATGATATAAGCGCTCGGGATATCAGCGCGCCGACACTGCTAGTGCACAATATAAGATTATTTTTTATTGTTGACTACACATTTTAAGAAATTGACTTACCTAAGATAACTTTTCTGCTGAAAATACATCATAAATTTAAAAAATAAAGACGATAGTACTTGCTTACCATTGCATCATTCATCAAGAATTTTGTTACACCTGTTGTTTTTTTATTATTTTTAAAATTGTTTTCAGTGGATCTTTTTTTCTATTTGGTTAAAATTGTTAATATTCTTTATTTATTTTTAAAATCCAAAAATAAACATTAATAAAAACACAATATTCCTTTGTACTTCACTCCACTTTATTTAATATGTCAAGACCGGTTTCGCTCATTGCGAGCATTGTCAACTGATCAGTTTGATCAGTTGACAATGCTCGCAATGAGCGAAAGCGGTCCTGATATATTAAATAAAGTGGAATGAAGTACAAAGGAATATTGTGTTTTTATTAATATAATGCCTTTCCACCAAGTATTGACAGTGAACACCCTAAAACTTTAAAACATTATTTGCGCATGTGGTATACCTTCTTCGAAGTATACTTTGAAGTGATAAATTTACGTCTAATATATGTATGTTTTAATAGTCGAAACGAATGAGAAATTGTTTGTTTAATTGTTCCAACCTAAAGTCCTAATCTAAGACAAATGCATCAATCTAAATACTATAATATACAAATTCACAATTCACCGCCAGCAATTAACCGATAGCAGTTTACAGCTGCATTGATTAGTTGCATATACAATTTATCCCCTACAAATAATCGCCAACATATTTTATCGTCTAGAAGCAGTAGAAGTGTTTAGTGTAATCACAAAAAGTTTTTTATTAGCTTTCACTTTTGATAAGTGAATTTTTGGAATTCTATGAACTATGAGGAATTGTATGGAAATAAAAAGATAGCTGTATGGAAGTATGTAATTTAATATGTATTTTAATAATTACATTTATAACAAAATCCCGAAATTCATTATTTAAACTATGAATAGGTTATTAATAATACAAAATACTAGATAATATGATAATAAGTTCTCTTTGGTTTGGTGAGGTTATTAACAGTAAAATGACCAATAAATTTATACAAAAACGTTTGTATTACCTGGTGATTAACTTTGTCTAGACGTCGTCAAGCCAACAACGATCTCATCAAAACACCTTCATCATAGATTAATAATAAGTTCATATTGTATATGATAATTTCTACATCGATATACCATCTCAGCAAAAGAAGCAAAATGCTGTTAATCAATTAAAGGCTGAATTACTGTATGATTTTTTTTGTCTTTTTTGTGCTGCGTCGTGTTGGTGTAACTATTTAAAAAAATATTTCAAATTCAAAAATTATCAATTTAGTTTTTAAAACAAAAACTCTCATTCTAAATTTCCACTTTGAAAAGGGGATCACACTAGTTTTTAAATATTGAGGCTTCATATTTCGGACGTAGTATAATTCTGGCTGAAACCAAAACATCACAATTAGTAAAAAAGTTTATTTTGACTTATGAAACAATTTCAAGATAGACGTTATATTTATTTTATTGTATAATAAATTTATTTTTTTATTGAATTAAAAAAAAGGTCATTACAACTCATGCCAATGAGCCAAATATTTTAAAGTTGAATGATCATAGGAGAAAAACTCGATGAGAAAATTTTGTATTGTATGTCAGTCTAGATCTTAGATTCCCAATCTTTTTCGGATGGCGATCTTTTTTTATAAAAGCCATGTGACCCACGGCTCCAATGCAATTGAAAAATGCATTTTTTTCAATAGGGTAATTTTAGTTGACTGTAATTTTAGTTTTGTTGTTTTGTTGTTTAAATCCAAAATCGAAAAAAGTTGGCGAGCCCCAGAAAGCCCGTCGCGATCCATATGTTGGGAACTCGTGGTCTAGATAAACTCGAGATAAATTGACATCACAAACAAGCGTGTCTTAGGGGTCTCAAATTTGAACTTAAAAATCTAAATTTTACATTGACCTTACCGGGAATCAAACCAAGACCCACCTGGTTGGTATAATTCATTTGACAAAAAACTATTTGTGCTGAAAATATCTATATTATTCATAAATAAATAAAAATCCTGGATAACTTACAACTTTTGGACATTTTGTATCAACGTTGGAATATTTCATAATAAACGGCAGTATCCATGTTTGGTATCGACCAATATTGCAAACACCTACTTCGTATGCAATTACACTCTCTTTATAAACATTGCTTAGAAGTTCATATGACTTGAAGGATATCTGAAAAAAACGCTTTAAATTGGAGTTCTGAATATTCTCTTCTTTTTAATGCAGAATTAAAGCTATTTTTATCCATGTTCACTCCCAACGTGGAACATATGACAAGATAGATATAACAAGTATATCAGCAGAATTTTTCTACCAGAAATGTTTGTGAAAGGACTAGTGGTAAGCTAATCGATCTCGCTACGCCCAGTTTTCGAATGATAAGAAGAGTGAGAAGAATAGTTGAGGCATCAAAAACACACACGCCTTCGAACTGAAATTGATAATTCGATCGAAAAAATACTGTTCGTACTGGAACTCGAACCCGTGAGGCCTAGTACGGAAGCTAGCAACGCCAACCGCTGCGTCATATAACTCAACAATTATACATTGTGATTATCGAAAAAAGCTATTATAAAAAAAAATGGGAATGACGTATTTTTTAATTCCTCAGTCGATATAAACAAATACAGGAAATAAAAAAGACAATTAATTCTAAAAAATGGAACGTTAGTTTGCAGAAATATTCTATATGTCACATAAAATATTTCTGCATACTCACTTTTCTCATATTTTTTTAATTTTTGTATTCATTTTACGTAATATTTCATTATTTAAAATTACTTTTTATGTAACACTTCCAACTTAAAAATGTATTAATCAATCTACCGGCATATATAAAAACTGTATTGTTCACACATTTTAAAGCCCTGACACGGACAATATAAAAACATTGTAACCAATAAATGATACAGTGAAAACAATAACTGATAAAATAACAAAATTAATAATAGTACTCAAGTAAGTATCTTTAATCAAAAGAAATACCTGAGATTCATTACCAATATTTCGGATTAGGCTAATTTCACAATTAAGCACATACGGCTCTGAACGATTAGCCTTTGTAATTGCGCAGTGTGTATAATTAAAATAATCCTTGTGATGGCGAACTTCGACTCGTTCGAATTCAAAATGGCTCGATTTCTGTAAAGATATCAAGTCACGACAAAAATAAATAACTATTTTCCACCATAGTATATAATCATTAGATATAATAACTCTAAGCAAACGGAAGACGGTAGAACTAAACTTCTAGGACATTGAAAATTTTATATTATTGCAACACTCATTATTTTAACTACTTATTTTTTGTTACCATGTTTGCTTTCAATGGGAAGGTTATTATGGAGCTTGTCTCAATACAGTGGTTTCCAACATTTATGTTACGGCACCTCCCTCTGAAGAAAAAACATTTGCGCCTTCCCATCCTTTATTTCATACAGTAATAAAGACACGTTTTAATAGGTAATAAATATTTTGTGTGGTTCGCGCCTCTCAAGTTGAAAATCGCTGTCCGAACAAATCTTGTTACTAAGCCACTGAAGTAAGAATAGAAGTATTTTAATATATAGTATAGAATACATATAAAGTATATAATCTAGTACTATAGAATTATTATTACCTTTTAACAGAGCTAGGACCAAAAGAATGGTTCATTAATTTGTTATCGTCTGGCACTATTTTTAGGGACAGATTAGTAAGAGGAAATTCTAACATGTATGCTTTCAATTAATACAATTTCATAAATTGGTTGAAAACCTATCTCGTGGTAGTCTGTACTGAGATTGAAGCCCAAGAGTGCCGCGATCATAACTAACAACGATTTTTCTCGTAAATTTTGATAATTTAGATCCATTCAATAGTATATAAGAACACTTATATTTATTAAAAGAATAATGAATTTTAAATAAAAGATTTTATTTAAATTTTAAATAAGATGAATTTGTTGTTCCGCTGACTGAAATATTTTTTTACACATCTTTAGACTAACTGCCGTGAGGTTGTTTGTTGATAAAGTAAAAATTGATTCCAATTTAAAAATTAGGAAAATTTGTAAAAAAAACAATTTATCTATTTACCGAATTTTCTGTCAGCGTATAAATTATCAACAAAACACCGAATAAAACAATGCCATCAATGAATGCAGTGTTCAGTTTCTTCATTTTATTTTTTTGTAATGCACGATGATACGTAAACTCAGAAGCTATACGACTTCAGCGACAACATTCAATTTTATATAAGAACACCTCTATTTATCAAAAGAATAATGAAAATAAAATGATTCTTTGTTCCTCTGATTGAGATTGTCACGTATTTTGTATCTAAGAGAACCATCTTTATACTAACTGTCGTAAGGTTATTTGTTGATAAAGTAATCTTTAAGGGTTTTTACTGTCAATACTTGGTGGAAAGACATTTTATTAACAAAAACACAATATTGCTTTGTACTTTATTCCACTTAATTTAAAAGGTCAGGACCGGTTTCACTCATTGCGAGCATTGTCAACTGTTGACAATGCTCGCAATGAGCGAAACTGGTCCCGACCTTTTAAATTAAGTGGAATAAAGTACAAAGCAATATTGTGTTTTTATTAATTATTCATATAAAGTAAACATTGATTATATTTAATAAGTTATCTATTTACCGAATTTTCTGGCAGCGTAGAAATTATGAATAAAATACCGAATAAAACAATGCCATCAATAAATGCAGTGCTAAATTTCTTCATTTTAATTTTTTGTGATGCACGATGATCCGTAAACTCGGAAACTATACGATTACATATATAAAGTTTACGTAGCACGGTATATATCAAAGATACTATTTTATTTTTATAATATTATTCTAAATTGCACGTTGTTTATGAGCAGCATTTTTTTGTTACATTAATTAGTTAAATATTCAAACCAAATTGGAGTACTCTCATTTTATATGCTACAGAATCAAATTACGTCATCTCTAAATGATTTTGAACGTTATATAATAATATAATTATATCTAATAAACCATTAAATGTGAATGTAAAAAGCTTAATATACTGCAAAGCAATATGCAAATAAATAATTTTTAAATGTCTGTATAAATTTTCAAAAATGAGATTTTATCCGAGGTAATTGATAGATTTTTTAAAACAGCAAATTATATGATCCCTCAAGATATGAAGTGAGTCAAGTAGTAAAATATGTTAAAAATGCATTTTTAAAAATCAGTCTCAAACATGGCTTGACAAAATCTAAAAGACTAAAAATACTTTCGAAATGATATTCATTTTTCATTTTTTAAACATTTTGGAATAAGCCAGGTTTGCAAGTAATACCCTCAATTGCAATGTGTATTTACGAAACGGGTTAAAAATAATTACACTTGTAGATTAGACGGTTTTCACTGGTAGAAGTGAACTTGGTTTTTAATTTTGTTGAAAATATATCAAAATATCGGAATATAATAATAGAAGAACTACATCGTTTTCTTGCTGTTTGAAAATATATAGATGAGAAAAATCTGCAACATATTTACTGCAACATTTTGTAATGGAGAATGAACAATCCGTAAATTGATTTTAAAAAAATAGAACATTTTTTTACAATTTTTCTATTATCATATGGACGAAGATAAAACAGGTGCATTGAATTGATCAAAATACTTTGAATTTTTTCCACGTATTATCATAAAAGAAGAAACAAAATTAAAATTGTTAACTCGTATCAAACATTCTTGTTAATAAAAATCTTATTTAATTAATATTGTGTCAACTGTTTTTTTAAAAAAAAACATAATAATTATTTTACTCTAAAGTGTCTTTCATTTTCATTGATTTTCCAATAGTTATTTATTTATACCGTTTTTTGGCTCTTTTGAAAAATTGAACAAATGTCGATATGATATATTTTATAAATCCATTTTTGGGCTTTTTATGATTTGAAAATTTTCATCGCATCAAAAAAGGTCTATGAAAACTACGACCGGAAAAGGGGAAAATTCTTCTTGAAGAATTAATTTTAATAATATTAGATTGTTTCAAAACAAGACCACATTTATTAGTTTTCCTGCACTTCAAGTTTTAGTGTATTCCTTATTTTGACATTGACTTTTTTAATACTCTACTGTTCTATATACTCTTCTATCAACTGGATCAACAAAGCTGCGGCTGAGATGACCTGGGAGGAAGCAAAGAGATTTTCGGGGGTTATAGAATCTCTGAAAAAACCTGTGGTGACCATATGCTCCGTATAAGTAGAAGATATGGAATAGGAAAAATATGTTTCATTTCCTGTTATGTTTCTGTTTGAGTACGTTTTTCGCGACAGCATATTGATGTCACTTTTACAACTCTAGACTAATTCCACCATTATGAACTACAGTGACATAAGCGCTCGGGAGAAAGAAAAATAAATTAATTAAGAAATTTACTTACCTAAGATTCTTATTTTCTGCCAAAAATACATCATATTTTTTTGAAAAAAGCACGATAGTATATACTTGATTGAATTGGCATTTACTTGGTAGAACTCCATTTTAATATCGTTAAAAATATTAACGTATTTAGTTCTACAATTTTTTATAAGATAAGCTAATAGCTATTTTGGCGTGCGCCATCGTCAGAACTATGTTGAAACTTGCATATACTTAATACTTTCGATGGATTCGGCGGTAACTTTGTGGAAGTTCATTTTAATATAAAATTAAAATAACTTTGATTATTCCACGTATTGTGTCACATTTTGTAACACAATACGTGGAATAATCAAAGTTATTTTTATTTTATATTTGCATATACTTATTTATATATAATGCCTTAGAAGAGATACACAATACATCATGTTATTTGCTCTAGCCTCTTAATTTATATTACAATTATTACATTTATTAAACTTAACTTAAGTGTTTATAAGAACGATTATAATTATGGGGTTATTCAAGGTTTGTTGAATACTTTAATATGAAAATCGATTCTTTTTTGGTTAGTAAAGTTGATGATGATCGAATGGCTGATGATCCCATGTGGGCACATCTATGCTAGTGGATGTCCTCATAGCAAATTATGGGAAATGTCAAACACAGCAAGTCCATCTGCTGGCCTCCCCGCGGCGATCATCGGGCAATGCAGTTTCGACTGTAGCTAACAGCAGGGGGCAAAGGGCGAACCTTCCGGCGCCTTAAAACCGGTCTACTGGCTAAGGGAAGGAAATCCCTGACAGAAAAACCGGGTTGAGCCAACCTGCAGAGCCCTTGTGACTCAGGCCTCGGAAGCGCAGGGTTAATCACCCTGCCTTCTTAAAACTGTATGATTACGATAACACCATCGCAGACATGCCGACACACATGCAAAAGAAAATTTTTATAACTCTCTCCATGCGGCAATCTCCACAATCCCTCACAGAGACCGCATAATCGTAATGGGGGATCTCAATGCGAGAGTGGGAGTTGATCCATTGCTTGGCCCCGCAGTGATGGGAAGGCATGGCCTCGGTGTAGCCAACGACAACGGTGAGAGACTCATCGAGCTCGCCACTATGAATGAGCTTACCGTTGGTGGTACAATATTCCCCCACAGAGACATCCACAAATATACGTGGACCTCTCCTGACGGTTGCACAAAGGCACAAATTGACCACTTTCTCTACAGCACGTCTCACCGAAAGGAACTTCTCGACGTCCGAACCTACAGGGGTGCCGATATATACAGCGATCATGAGCTGCTGGTCGGTAAAGTCCGTCTCAGACTCAGACGCCCAGTAAGGCATCCAACACAAAAGAGAATCGACATCGAGAGGCTACAATCTCCTCGAATTCGGCTAGACTTTGACGTCGCTGTGAGAAAGAACATCGTCGACTGTGCTAATGACCGGCAAAGTCCACGCCGCGACCCCATTGAATTAGAATGGTCCAGCATAAAGAATGCAGTCGCGTCAGCCGCACATGGGGTGCTTGGAGTCAGAAAAAGTACCCAGCCAAAGTGGATGTCTGACAATACGTGGAAAAATATTGAAGAGAGAGCCCGGCGTAAAGCACTGAGGGACAGTGAAACAAACCCAACTCGAGTCGAGGAACGTCGGACTAACTATCAACTCCAGGATAAGGTAGTCAAAAAGTCTGTGCGACTCGATAAACGCCGATTCCTGGACAAGAAAATTGAAGCAGCAGAGGCGGCATCACGTAGGAATGACACAAGGAGACTTTACAAAATTACACGTGAAATTTGTGGCAGACGGATGCCAACCGCGGGGCCTATCCGTAGTCCCAGCGGAACAATAGAATCGAACGTAGAGCGTGTCAAAAAGATCTGGAGAGATCATTTTTGCGGGGTGCTTAACCGCCCCCCCTCCCTCGGACCCATTTGATATACCCAATGAAGCCACAATTACGGAAATTCCTCGAGCGTTGAACATTCCTGACTATGCGCCGACACATGCTGAGATTTCCTCGGCTGTGCGGCGCTTAAAAAACGGGAAGGCGCCAGGCATGGATGGCATACATCCAGAGCTCCTAAAGTACGGCCTGGAGGCGCTTCTGCACCCCCTGCACCAGCTTCTTAGTATGGTGTGGGCGCAAGAGCGCTGTCCGAGGGACTGGGTTAATGGCGAGGTAGTCACAATCCACAAAAAAGGTGACCCACTGTGCTGTGACAATTACCGTGGCATAACGCTGCTCAGCGTGCCTGGCAAGGTTCTGGCACATATAGTATTGGCGAGAATAAGGATTCCAATTATGAATATCCTCAGGGAAAATCAGGCCGGGTTCTTACCTGGCCGATCCTGCGCGGACCAAATACACAATCTTAGGTGCCTTCTTCAGCAAAGCAACGAATACAACAGCTCGCTGGCATGTTGCTTTGTAGACTACGAGAAGGCCTTTGATAGTCCGCACCGGTCCTCTATATGGAACATATTAAAATTGTACGGAATCCCAACCAAGATTGTTGCCATCATCAAATGCTTGCACGAGGGGAGCGAATGCTGCATAAGAATCGGTGATATAACCACTGAATGGTTTGGGGTCTCAACCGGGGTCAGACAGGGCTGCGTCTTAGCTCCGTTCCTGTTCATTATAATCTTCGACTTCATTCTGAGGAAGTCAATTCCACCTGACCGAGGTGTGACCGTTGCCCCCAATCTAAAGCTATGCGACCTCGAGTATGCAGACGACGCTGTTATATTTGACAAATCTGTCGAGGGTATTCAAGATACAATGGATAAACTGCAGAGCAACTCGTATCGCATCGGTCTTAAAATCAATGCGAGTAAAACCAATGTACTCTGCAACAGTGCCTGTCCGGACCCACACTACCCTTTGACGAGCGCCGGTCAAAACATCGAAAGAGTCGACGGTTTCAGGTACTTGGGGGTACACATCACGGGGGATGGCAATCCGTGTAAAGAGCTCGCGATCCGATTAGGGATAGCTGGAGCAACCTTTAACTCAATGCGGAAAGTCTGGGATTCACGGCTGTACTCGGTCAGAACCAAGTGCCTCCTGTTCAACGCATGTATCTTGACAGTGCTGCTTTACGGTTGCGAATCATGGCACCTTACGAAAGCGCAGAGTAACCGTATACTGTGTTTCGAAAACAGATGCCTGCGGCGAATGCTTGGAGTGAAATGGTCTGACTTTGTCAGGAATACGGAGATTAGAGAGCGGACTAACCAGCCTCTAATTACGTCCAAAATAAAGAAGCGGCGGTGGTCCTGGCTTGGACACGTGTTAAGGATGCCTCAAGAGAGCCTGAACCCTGCCTGTCTGTTCTTCCAACCGGATGGATACCGGCGTCGTGGAAGGCCACTGATGACCATTCTCAGGATGTACTCAGCGGAGTTGCGGGACGCTGGGATGACCTGGGAGGAAGCAAGGAGACTGGCTGGAGATAGAGAGTCATGGAGGAACTTCGTGGTGACCATATGCTCCGCATAGGGAGCGGATATGGAATAAAATAAAATATATGCATTGAAAAAAATATTTTTCAATGCATATATTTAACATTTTCTTGCCAATTTTTGTATGCCAATAAGGCTTCTCCATTACCGTACTATACTTCGTTTTAGTATTTATATTGAAATTCAGAAGCCTTCAAATATGATGACGTGTGCCTAATAAGTTGACTTCCGGAAAATGTATCGCTCGCAATTCACCGCTAGCAATTTACCACCAGCAATTAACCGCTAGCAGCATACAGCTGAGATTGATTAGTCGCATAAACAATTTATACCCGATCGTTTCCCGTCTAGATTCTAGAAGTAGTAGATGTGTTTAATATAATCACAAAATTTTTTTTATACTTTTAACTTTGATTAGTGTATTTTTGAAATTCTATGAACTATGAGGGAATTGTATTGAAATAAAAATATAGGTGTATAGAAGTATGTAGTTTAATATATATTTTAATAATTTTATACATGGCAAAATACCAAAATTCATTATTCAAACTATGATTTGGTTATTAATATTACAAAATACTAGATAATATAATAATAAGTTCCTTTTGGTTTGGTGAGGTTATGCATAATAAAATGACCAATAAATTCATAATTAATAATGATTCCCTCATTCAGGGCAGCGAGTTTACAGCTGGTGAATAATAAAATGACCAATAAATTTATATAAAAAAAAGTATGTATTACCTGGTAATTAACTTCGTCTAGTCGTTGTGAAGCCAACAACAATGTAATTAAAACACCTTAACCATAGATTAACAATAAGTTCATATTTGGATATAATAATTTCTACATCGATATACCATTTAGCAGAAGAAACAAAATGCAGTTTATCAATTAATGACTAACTTACTTTGTGATTTTTTTTGTCTTTTTTGTGCTGCGTTGTGTTGGTGTAATCATTTTTAAAAATATTTCAAATTCGAATATGATCAATCTGGTTTTTATAACAAAAACTCTCATTCTAAACTTCCACTTTGAAACGGGGATCACACTAGGGAAAATACTTTCAGGCTTCATATTTCGGACGTAGTATAATTCTGGCTGTAACCAAAAAATCACAATTAGTAAAATACTCGATACTTGAGAATACTCTAATACTTTTTCAAGTACTCGATACTGGAGTATTTTGAAAAATACTCGATTAATACGCGTAATTTATAAATAAAGAGTTATATCCAAAATTCATTTACTTATTTAATATATATATGATGATTAAAGGTTGCGCGTGGATTTTACAACCAGGTAATACATATTTTTAATGGTTTACTTTTGCTTTGGCTCTTACTGACTTATCTTATCAATGACAAGTTTATGATGATGAGAATCTATGATGACAAGAGACAAAATAAAGTATTGAAAAAAAATCTTTTTGATTTACCGACTAATGGATTCAGCTGTGACATAATAAATTTAGAAAATTTTACATGCCTTTGTTTAATGTCATGTTTAATTCTCTATTATTTTTGAAATAAATGTTTTATAAATTTGAATAAATAAATTTATTAATGAAATTAAATAAGCTTATTTATTTATTTATATACACAAATTTGAATTAATAATATATATTTTGGTATATTTGATACTACTCGAGTATACTCGAGTATTTAAAAAAATTACTACTCGATACTCGAGTAGTTGAGAAGTTGAGTAATTGGAGTCTCTAGTTACTACTACTATCTGACCAGATGATGACATTCATGCAATATGCATGTCTTTAAATATTCTTCCGATTAAAAATGCATTACCATTATATCAAAAACCAACATGTGTGCAATTCAGTAGAAGAAGAAGAAAAAAAATGTGAAAATATCTGATATCGATTTCAATAATAGCAATTTAAAATATTACATTACTTTTATCTTTACTACAATAATTAACTTCACCACCCCCCTAAAAATATACTTTGCTTTCAATAACATTAATTTTTATCAAGCTTTGAATTTAAATAATATTGAAAAATTATCAAGTATAACGATGCAATGTTCTACCAATCACATCATCTGGGGTGTGCACAACTTGCATTTAATATTTATTGGTTTTATGTGTTATATGAAAACTATGTTTGGCATAATTCATTTAGCAAAAACTATTTAGATTAAAAATGTCTTGTCAATTGTTTTATAATTCAAGATTTCAACTGAAGGTGCTTGGTGGAATTTCAATATCAAATCTGTGAGAATGTACATAATTTGAACGATTCAAATTCAATTGTTTTTAGATAAATAAAAATCGCGGATTACTTACAACTTTTGGACATTTTGTATCAACGTTGGAATATTTCATAATAAACGGCAGCATCCATGTTTGGTATCGACCAATATTGCAAACACCTACTTCATATGCAATTATACCCTCTTTATAAACATTGCTTAGCAGTTCATATGACTTGTAGGCTATCTAAAAAAAAGGTTTAGATTGGAGTTATAATATTCTCTTGGTGCTGTCTTCTTTTTGATGCAGACTTGAAGTTATTTTCATCCATGTTCACTCCCAACGTGGATATATGACCTCCTAATGGAAGTATCTTAGTAGAATATTTTTACCAGAAATGTTTGTGAAAGGACTAGTGGTAAACTAATCGATCTCGCTACGCCCAGTTATCGAATGATAGGAAGGGTGAGAAGGATAATTAAGGCATCACAAACACACATGCCTTCGAACTGAAATCGATCGAAAAAAATGCTGTTCGTACTGGGACTCGAACAACGCTAACCACTGCGTCATATGACTCAACAATTATAGATTGTTATTATCGAAAAAAGCTATTATAAAAAAACTGTGAGTTAAGTCTTTTTTAATTCCTCAGTTGATATTTACAAATAGAGGAAATAAAAAGACAGAAGAATTAAGATTCTAGAAAAAATGGAATGTTTGTCTAAAGAACTATTTTATATATAACATAAAACATATGTATCTGCATACTCGCTTTTCTCATCATTTTTTTTATTTTTGTATGCATTTTACGCAATATTACTTTATTTTAAATGACTTTTTATGAAATACTTCCAACTTAAAAATATATTTATCAATCTACCGGCCTATATAAAAACTGTATCGTTCACATGTATAAAATAAAATAGTCATATCAAAAGAAACTTTACTTGTAAATTGCACTTGGCTTACTATATAAAGTAGACTATTAAAGTTGCATATCTATCTATTAAGAAATTCAAATATTTAAGATTATAGCCCTGACACAGACAATATAAAAACATTGTAACCAATAAATGATACAATGAAAACAATAACTGACATAAAAACAAAATTATTAATAGTACGCAAGTAAGTATCTTTAATTGTAAAGAAATACCTGAGATTCATTACCAATTTGTCGGATTAGGCTAATTTCACAATTAAGCACATACGGCTCTGAACGATTAGCCTTAGTAATTGCGCAGTGTGTATAATTAAAATAATCCTTGTGATGGCGAACTTCGACACGTTCGAATTCAAAATGGCTCGATTTCTGTAAAGATATCAAGTCACGACAAAAATAAATAACTATTTTCAACCATAGAACACAATCATTTGATATGATAACTCTAAGCAAGCGGAAGACGGTGGAAGATACTCAACTTCTAGGACATTGAACGTTTAAAAGATAAATAAATATTTTGGACTGTTCGCGCCTCCCAGGTTGGAAATCGCTGACTTTTCGCAAATTTTTCGCAAAAGTATGTAGTAGGAATAGAAGTATTATAAAACATAGTATAAAATACATATAAAGTATATAGTTTATAGTACTAGATTTTTGTAGCACTATAGAATTATTATTTATTATCTTTTAACAGAGCTAGGACCAAAAGAATGGTTCGTTAATTTTTTATCGTCTGGCACTCTTTTTAGGGCCAGATTAGTGAGAGGAAATTCTAACATGTAAGCTTTCAAACATAAATTCATAAATTGGTTGAAAGCCTAATATTCTTGAGAGTCTGTATTGGGATTAAGCCCCATGAGTGCCGCAACTTAAACTAACAGTGATTTTTCACGTAAATTTTGATAATTTAGATCCATTCAATTGTATATAGGAACACTTCTATTTATCAAAAGAGTAATGAATTTGAAATAAAATTGAACATGGTTAATTTGTTGTTCCGCTGATTGAGATAATTTTTTTTACACATATTTTTTTCTAAGAGAACCATCTTTAGACTAACTGTCGTGAGGTTATTTATTGATAAAGTAAACATTGATTATAATTGAAAAATTATGACAATTTGAAAAAAAATCAGTGGAATATCAATTTATCTATTTACCGAATTTTCTGGCAGAGTAGAAATTATCAATAAAACACCAAATAAAACAACGCCATCCATAAATTCAGTGTTCATTTTTTTCATTTTATTTTTTTGTGATGCACGATGATACGTAAACTCGGAAACTATACGATTTCAGCGTACGTAGTACGGTATTTATTAGACAAACTTTTTTATTTTTATAATATTATTCTTAATTGCACGTTGTAATGAGCAGCATTTTTATGTTACATTAATTATTTTAATATTTAAACTAAATTGGACTACTCTCATTTGATATATCACAGAATCAAATTACGTCATCTTAAAAATATTTGGAACATTATATAATAATGTTATAACATCTAATAAACTATTAAATGTGTACATTCCGCTTAATATAATGCACAGTAATGTGCCAGTAAATACTTTTTAAATGTCAGTACACATTGAAAAAAAAGAGATTTTATCCGAATTAACTGATATTGCTGAATAATATTTTATACATCCGTTTTTTAGGCTTTTTAAGATTTGATTTTTTATGGCTACCAAGGCATCAAGAAGGGTATATGAAAATAATGACCAGGAAAAGGAAAGGCTTTTTTTAAACAATTTATTTTATTAATATTAGATTGAGTCCAAATAAGACCACGTTCATTAGTTTTTGTGCACTTCAAGTTTGTGTGTATTTATATTTTTTACTTTGGCCTAAAGTTATCATAATTGTGCCTCTTGTAAAATTTGTTTTGGGAAGGTTAAGTCCTTTTCTTTTCCATGGTAGAATTATTTTTCTTTTTTTTTATTACAAATCAGTAGCAAAAGATCATTCCCAAGCAACATTTTTTAAAAAATAAAACGTTTTTTTTTCAATATTTATATACCTTTCTATCAACCGGATGGATGTTGATCCCAAATACCACTGATGACCATCCATAGGATGTTTTCAACGGAACTACGGGACGCTGGGATGACATGAGATTAAGCAAAGAGATTGCTGGGGGATAAAGAATCCTTTGGAAAACCTGTGGTTACTATATGCTCCGTATAGGGAGCGGATATGGAATAAGTAGAATATTATTTATTATCTTTGAAGCCTGTTAAACCTGTACGTTTTGTGCGACATTTCATTGATGTCTCTTTTACCACTCTAAATTTATTGTATGTATGCCGTCTTTCTTGACGTCATCGAACAGGACATACAGACGGACATTATCGACTATCTATATATATAAAACAAAGTGGGGTTATTTACACCACGTATATCTCGAGAATTGCTGCACGGATTTCAATGATCTTAGATTGAGTGCAAAAAATAACAGCTTTAACATGCAAGTGTGTGTGCTATTTTTCAAATAAAATCAAAATAATTCCAATTTCAAGCAGAAGAGTCACCTGCTATATTATCAATTATTCCCGCCTTTTCCGACCCGTGAGTGGTTCAATGGATATAGAGTTGGACTGATAATGTTCATGTGACGGTACCAGGTTTGAATCCACCCAACAATGCATATTTTTTAAATAAAAACATAATATTCCTTTGCACTTTATTCCACTTTATTAAAAAGTTCAGGACTGGTTTCGCTCATTGAGAGCGTTGTCGACTGATACTAATCGACAATGTTGACAATGCAGTTGACAATGCTGGCAATGTGCGAAACCGGTCCTGACCTTTTAAATAAAGTGGAATAAAGTACAAAGACATATTGTGTTTTTATTAATATAATGCCTTTCCACCAAGTATTGACAGTGAACACCCTAAAAGTGAACATATTTTTTTAATAAACAAGTGGAAAATAAGTGAAATGTGAAAAAAAGGTGAAAAATTAATATGTATAAATAAATCAACGTCTGATATATGCTTTTATAGTCGAAGCGAATGGGACTTTTTTGTTTAATTGCTACAACCTGAAGCCCTAATCTTAAACAAATATATTAATCTATATACTATAATATATAAATCGTTTAATTTTTTGGGAAGTCAAGCAAAAAATCTTTTCCAATGCATATATTTAACATTTTCTTGCCAATTTATTAACAATAAAATTTCTAGCTTTTATGCCAATCAAACATCATCATCACAAAATCACACTTTATTTAAACAGTAATATAAAAATTAAGAATTCTTTTAATATAATGACGTGGTGTGCTTGATAAGGTGGCTTGCGGAAAATTGATCGCTCACAATTCACCGCTAGCAATTTACCGCCAGCAATTAACCGCTAGCAGTTTACAGCTGAGGTTGATTAGTCGCATAAACAATTTATACCCTACAAAAAAATCTCTAACATATTTTACATTCTAGAAGTATATTTTTGGAATTCTATGAACAATGAGGAATTGTATGGAAATAAAAAGATAAGTGTATGGAAGTATGTAGTTTAATATTTATTTTAATAATTACATACATGGCAAAATACCAAAATTCATTATTCAAACTATGAGTTGGTTATTAATAATACAAAATACTAGATAATATAATAAGTTCCATTTGGTTTAGTGAGGTTATGAACAATAAAATGACCAATAAATTTATATAAAAAGGTATGTGTTACTTGGTAATTAACTTTGTCTAGTCGTCGTGAAGCCAACAATAATCTAATCAAAACACCTTCACCGTAGATTAATAATAAGTTCATATTGTATATGATAATTTCTACATCAATATACCATTTCAGTAGAAGAAACAAAATGCAGTTTCATCAATTAATGGCTAACTGATTGACTTACTATGTAGTCATTTTTTTCTTTTTTGTGCTGCCTCGTGCTGGTGCAATTATTTTAAAAAATACTTCTAAGTCGAATGTTATCAATTTGGTTTTTATAACAAAAATTTTTATTCTAAACTTCCACTTTGAAGCGGGGATCACAGTTGGTACAATATTTTCAGGTTTCATATTTCGGACGTAGTATAATTCTGGCTGAAACCAAAACATCACAATTAGTAAAAAAGTAATGTAACAATTTCAAGATGAAGTAATAATTATTTAATCACAATAGTTTTTACTATTTAATTTTTAATAAAAATATTTGCAATCGATGCGTCAAAATATTTTAATGTTGAAAGATCATACGAGAAAAACTTAGATGAAAATTTTTGTATTGTAAGTCAGTCGAGATAAACTTGAGGTAAATTGACATAACAAACGCTCATGTATTAGGATTCAAATTTAAATTAAAAACTTAAATTTGACATTGACTTTACCGGGAATCTAACCCAGACCCACCTGATTGTTAGAGAAAATTCTAACCAACTAGACCACAGCGGGCGAATAATTTTTCTTAATAATCATGGTGGTCATAAAAATGATCCTGAATACAATACCTTCGACGATTTCTACATTGATTATATGAAAAAACGATTCACTGCCATTATTGAGTGTTAGTAAGGAAAACACACAATGAAAATATATTTAGTCTAATGAACGTCATAAAAACAAATAATATTTTAAGCATTAACTGAATTTAAAGTTTTTGTGAACATTTCCAAACATTCATTTGATAAATATTAAACAAAGCTATTTTAGTAGTGTCATATGTTCGTATAGAGTTCCTTTTTAAATTGGTATCAGAAACCTGACAACGTAGCTCCAAGTTTATTTACTTTAAATGTTCAATTTGGATTATGACATTCGAAAACATCTCTCTGAACGATTATCGTCTTGGCGGTTGAAATCTAAGTCACGATTTTTTATTTGAACCAGCGTTAGCATTTGCGTATTTGGTTACTATCTGACCGGATTTTAAAAGACCGGAAAACACCTGGATTTCTGTCGTGCAACACAATTGCATATTACAAATAATTTGACCAAAATCATAGGCACCGCATGTAATAAAATAAATAATAGCTATTAAAATTATTTTTGACCAATGACCGTACTTAAAAAAAACAAAACTTTTAACCACCTGCGCCCGGCTTTCTTACATAATCCTCTGGTAATCCTACTTGCGCAGAAATATCACTTTCATTTGTATGAAATTATTTTTTTCTTTCGCAATTGTGGCGTACTGATTTTTATGAAATTCATGCAATATGCGTGTCTTTAAATATTATACCGATGAAAAAATCTTTACCATTATATCAAAAACCAACATGTTTGCAATTCAGTGAAAGAATAAAGAATATAAATATGAAAGTATCTGATATCTAATATCGATTTTAATAATAATTCGTTTTTCCTAAGATTTGAATTTAATTAATCTTGAGAAATTATTAAGCCTTGCGATGCAATGATGTACCAATCTGATCACATCATCTGGGGTATTAATACAGAAGAATATTAGAAGTTAATAAATTAACTTGCATTTAATATTTAATAGTTTAATGTGCTATATAGTAACTATTTTCAGCATAATCCATGCAAAAAAAAACTATTTTGTGTAAAAAATATCTTGTTAATTATTCATAAAGACATAAAAATCTTGGATAACTTACAATTTTTGGACATTTTGTATGAACGTTGGAATATTTCATTATGTATGGCATTATCCATGTTTGGTATCGACCAATATCGCAAACGCCTACTTCATATGCAATTACACTCTGTTTATAAACATTGCTTAGCAGTTCATATGCCTTGAAGGATACCTGAAAAAAAATGCTTTGAATTGGATTTCTGAATATTCTCTTGGTGCTGTCTTCTTTTTCATCAGACTTTTATTTTAATATTCTATCATGATATTTTATTAAAATAAAAACAAGAAGCAAGAAGGGGAGAATAGAAAACAAACAAAAAATAATGATACTACAAATGACACTTACATTACAAAATGATTAAAAATGAGTTGCATCAATTTGGAAAGGTTAGGCCCATTGAAATGATATTTAGCAGTGGCAAGCAGCCTGTCCTATTTAGAATATTATTTAATAATACTTTAAGAAGCCAGCAACGCTAACCGCTGCACTATATGACCCGTTAAAACTATATACTCATTGTAAAAACGGGATAAGTTGTAATTAATGAGAATTTTTCAATTACCTGGCAGTTGATTTTTGAGCTGTTATGAAATATGACTATGTACTTACAAAATATTATTTACTTAACAGTATAAATGATAATTGTTATGTCAAAAATATCAGCTCCAACTAACATATCGATTGTGGAAAGGAAAAAAGACGTAACCCCCCCCCCCCCACATAACGAATTTAGCACAAAAAAATCTTTTTATGATTTTGGTGCAAAGAAAAAATATGTAATATTCACAGCTTTGAAGAGCATCGGGACTGATAAACTCGGTTTTGACTTTATGTATATGATATTAGTTTCATATTGTTTTTAAAAAAACCTTTTTATAAGCTTTTTTTTCTGATCACAATTTCTACAAGCCTTTCGATTTTAAAGCCTGAAAGCTAAATTTAGCATTTGCAGCTTAATTCTTTTATACAGCGTGTGTTAAGCTTTATATAATATGTACATTGTAATTATCGAAAAAAAGCTATTTTGAAAAAACTGTGAGTTATGTCTTATTTTATTTCCTCAATCAAATACCGGAACTAAAAAAGACGAAAAGAACTAGAAAAGATTTCTGCATCACGCTATTCTCATTATTATTTTTTTTGTCTTTTTGTATTTTTGTATTAATTTTACGCAATATTACTTTATTTTAAATGACTTTTTATATAATACTCATTAATATTTTTTTTTTAAATCACCAACAAAAAAAACTTCACACGCAACATGCACTAGGCTTACTATAGACCAATGGTCGGCAACCTTTTGAGAGACTGAGTAAAAAAAAATGAAAAAAAAAATTGGTTAGTGGGTTAAATTTAAACATATTTTTTTACTATTTATTCTTTTAAAAAATCATTTTTAGAAAATAATATGTATATTTATATACAATAAATAGTACTTTGCATGATACATACATATGTGTAGATACAAAAACACACATATAATATTGTTGTTGGTTGCTTCCTTGGTCTTATTAAATAATTAATTTGATAATAAAATATTTTGATAATATCTTGGCGGGTAAGTAAAAATGTCAAAGTGGGTAATTCAATTATCCGCGGGTAATAGGTTGCCGACCACTGCTATAGACCCTTAAAGTTGTATATCTATTTATAAAGAAATTCAAATATTTCAGTTTATAGCCCTGACACGGACAATATTTAAAAGTTGTATCCAATAAATGATACAGTAAAAACAATAACTGACACAATAACAAAATTATTAATAGAACGCAAGCACTTATGTATCTTGTAAAAAAAATACCTGAGATTCATTAGCCATTTCTCGGATTAAGCTAATGTTACAATTAAGCATATACGGCTCTGAACGATTAGTCTTTGTTATTTCGCAGTGTGAATAATTAAAATAATCCTTGTGGTGTCGAACTTCGACTCGTTCGAATTCGAATACGACCGATTTCTGTAAAGATATCATTTTTTAATAAGTCACGACAAAGATAACGAAATATTTTCCATCATAGTATACAATCATTTGATATAATAATTCTAAGCAAGCGGAGGACGGTGGAAGATACTCAACTTCTAGGACATTGAAAAATATATTATATATTATTGCAGCACTCATTATTCTAAATACTTATTTTTTGTTACCATTTTTGCTTTTAATGGAGCTTAACACAGTGGTATACTGCGCTTCCTTTAGAAGAAAAAAATATCTTTGCGCCTCCCCATCCTTTACTTTATATAGTAATTAATAAATCACTGAGACAGATATGTAACGCCCCGTGGTACGTGCGTAACTTGCTGCTTCACAGAGACTTGAAAATACCTACCATCCGCGAGTTCGTTCGTGAAATATCACAAAAGTTTCACAGCGAGGTAGGAAAACATTTTAACCCAACGATCTCAGATCTCCACAACTATGACGAGACACTGCCTGAGAATCGTTTTAGACCCAGAGCAGTCCTGCTCGACGACCCTCAGATCTTATGTCGCCTAAAATTGTCAATTTTAGAACGAACGTAGCATCACGAAAATGACTATCTTTGCTTAAAAACAATTTTTATGCTGTATGTGTGTATGTATGTATGCGCATGTGTGTGTACATGTACGGATATAGTATAGAGGAAGCATATGGAATGTGATTTGCAAAATAATGCATATGGAGTTCCCGTGAACTTCTTATCTCTGTAGTGATCGCGCCCTTCCGTCTGCAAACGACGGTAAGGGGATGCAATTTACAATTTTTCAAAATCTTTATCGGTGAAGGAGACTGGAAGAACCTTGGTGCGTCCTGGTACTTGAAGCTCCATAAATTTGATATCCAAAAAAAAAATATATAGTAATAAAGACACATTTTAAAGGGTAAATAAATATTTTGGGCTGTTCGCGCCTCCAGGATGGAAATCGCTGTCTTATCAGAAAGTATTCTCTGAAAAAATCTTGTTACCTATCTACTGAAGCCGTTCTTTTTTCGCAAGAGTGTGTAGTAGGAATAGAAGTATTATAATATATAGTATAGAATACATATACAGTATATAGTATACAATCTAGTTCAATAGAATTATTATTAGCTTTTAACAGAGATAGGACCAAAAGAATGGTTTGTTAATTGGTTGTCGTTTGGCACTAATTTTAGGGCCAGAAGAGTGAGAGAAAATTTAAAGATGTATGCTTTCAAAAATAATTTCATAAATTGGTTGAAAGCCTTCTTTGTGATAGTCTTTACTGGAATTAAGGCCTTTGATTGCCGCAACCATAACTAACAAAAAAAATCTCGAAAATTTTGATAATATACATAGATCCATTCAATTTCATATACGAACACCTCTATTTATCAAAAGAATAATGAATTTAAAATTAAATTAAACCTGATTAATTTGTTATTCCGATGATTAGGATAAAAAAATTGACAAGTATTTTGTTTCTTAGAGAACCATATTTAGACTAACTATCGTAAGGTTATTTGTCAATTAGACATTAATCATATTTGAAAAGCTTAAATTATTTTTAACTTTATATTTAAAAAAAACACACAAAATTATTGCTGAATTCCATCAGAAATATAAATTTATTTATTTACCGACTTTTCTGGCAGCGTTGAAATTATCAATAAAACACCGAAAAAAACAATGCCATCAATAAATGCAGTGTTCAATTTCTTCATTTTATTTTTTGTTATGCACGATGATACGGGAACTCGGAAACTATACGATTACATATATAAAGCGTACGTAGCACGGTATTTATCAGAGATACTATTTTATTTTGATAATATTATTCTAAATTGCACGTTGGTTATGAACAGCATTTTTATGTTACATTAATTAGTTTAATATTTAAACAAAATTGGACTACTCTCATTTTATATGCCACAAAATCACATTAAGTCATCTCTAAATTATTTGGAACATTATATTATTATATAAATATATAATATTCCATCTAATAAACCATTAAATATGAATGTAAAAAGCTTAATATAATGCACAGTAATATGCAAATAAATACTTTTTAAATGTCTATATAAGTTTTCAAAAAAGAAATTTTATCCGAGCTAACTGATGGACATTTTTAAAACAACAAATTATATGAGCCCTCAAGAGGTGAAGTGAGTCAAGTAGTAAAATGGTAAAACTTTTTTTTTAAACTTTAATGTACAATCACAATTTTGTTTGATGTTTTGGTGGATTGCAAATTTTTATTTTAAGGAGATAACACAATTGAGGATATTACACGCAAACCCAGCTTATTCCAGTGGTAAATCAATGGACCACCATTATAAACTACAATGACATAAGCGCTCGGGCGATCAGTGCGCAGACATTAGCGCACAGTATAAGATTATTTTTTTTTGTCGACTGCACATTTTAAGTAATTTACTTACCTAAGATAACTTTTTTACTAAAAATACATCATATTTAAAAAAAAAAAAACATGATAAGTACTTTCTTACCATTGCATCGTTCATCAAGAATTTTGTTGCCTGTGTTTTTTTTTATTTTTTAAATTGTTTTCTATGGTTATTTTTTTTTTAAGTTTTGAATATATTCTTTTTTATTTTCAATATTTTTTTAATCGTACAAATTATAACTTTCAATAGTTCACAACTTTATAATCCGTTAATAAATAATAAAAAACCGGTTCTTAGAAAACCGACAAGCCCTACTTCCATCTTTGAAAACATTATTTCCTCATGTGGTATAAATTTACTTCTTACATATTTTTTTATTGTCAAAACGAACGAGTCATTTTTAGCTTAATTGTTTCAACCCAAAGCCTTAATCTAAGACAAATGCATTATTCTATATTCCATAACATCAAATCGATTATTTTTTAATAAGCTAAGAGACCAATAGTTTTCAAAGCATATATACATAGTAACAAAATGTTTGCCATAACACCTTTTGTTTTCCAATCAATCTATTAACAATAAAATCTCTACCTCATATGCCAACCAAACTCCTCCTTTTTTTCTACTGCACCACAAAACTTTACTTTATTTCAACAGTAATATTGAAATTATGAAGCCTTTAAGGTGTGCCTAATAAGGTGGCTTCCGGAAGATGTATCGCTCGCAATTCACCGCCAGCAATTAACCGCTAGCAGTTTACAGCTGCGTTGATTAGTCGCATAAACAATTTATACCCCACAAATGATCCCCAACATATTTTACCGTCTAGAACAGTCGTTGGGAACCTGTGGCCTTTTGGCTACTCTGGTGCGGCCTTTTGACTAGATCGAGCAATTCTGCTTATTCATAAATTCTTGTGATTTTGGATGTCAAAATTTTTGGAAGACCTAAAAAAAAGTTTCGACGCTGGTAATTTTGGGAAATCCGCAAATTTCTTGGCTTTACAAATTAGCATGAAATTGTTTCTGGCCAAAGATTCCCTAGTCAATTCCCTGCCAATGTTTACTGCAGCCTTATGTTGAATCAGATAAATGAATGCGGTCTTTAGATAATAAAAGCTTCTCCACCCCTGGTCTAGAACTAAAAGAAGTGTTAGTGTAATCACAAAAAAAAAGTCTTAAACTTTAATAAGCATCACTTTTAAGGTGTTCACTGTTTACTTGGTGGAATGGCATTATAATAAAAAAAATAAAAGATTTTTAGTACTTTTTCCACATAAAATTTATTTGATCTAGACCGGTTTCGCTCATCGCGAGCATTATCAACTGATGCTCGCGATGAGTGAAACCGGTCCTGATCAAATATATTTAATAAGCATATTTTTGGAATTCTGGGGAATTATGAATTATTGTTATTCTCAATTATGAGGGAGTAGTGTGGAAATAAAAAGACAGATATATGGAAATATGTAGTTTATGTATTCTAATAGTTAGATAAATCACAAAATAAAAAATCCATTATTCAAATTATAAGTAAGTTATTAATTATATAAAATACTACAATAGACAATATAACAATAAGTTAATTTTGGTTAGCTTAGGTTATGTAAAATTACCAAAAAATTTACAAAAATCATATGTATTGCTTGGTGATCTACATCGTCTAGTCTTCGTTAAGCCAACAACAATCTTATTAAAACACCTTCACCATAGAATAATAACTGATTAGTGTTTTAAATTTATATTATTCAATGATATATCATTTCAACAGCCAATACAGCCAATATATGCAGTTGCATCAATCAGTGGGTTGACCAACTGATTGGTTGACTATGTAATCTTTTTTGTCTTTTTTGTCCTGCCTAGTGTTGGTTGAGTAATTTTAAAAAATATATCCAAGTGGAATGTTACCAACTTTGTTTTTATTATCAGAAATCTTATACTAAACTTCCACTTTGAAGCGGGAATCACACTAGGGAAAACATTTTCAGGCTTCATATTTCGGACGTAGTAAACTTCTGGCTGAAATAAAAAAATACATAGTAATTAAAAACGTTTATTTATACCAGTGCTTCTCAACCAGGAGCGATAGCATGTTTCAAGGGGACCACAAAGAAAAAATAGTCTAAGGGGAGCCACAGCACAGCTTTGAGGGGGCCACGGGCAAATATTCATAAACTCCCAGGTTTTGAAAATCGGGCAGCGATGGCATCTTAATGGAGGTATCTCAACAGAAGTTTTTTCTACGAGAACTGTTTGTTACTCAGTCGCTCAAACTCACTTTTTTCAAAGTGAGTAGTAGGGAAAGAAAGATAAGGCTAGAAAAGAACAAGTGATTAACTAAACACTATTGCTACACCCAGTTATTATAAGATCAGAAGGATGGGAGGAGAGGAAACAATGTGAATTTACATCACAAACACCCTGTCTTCGATCACAACTTTGAATTGAATGTGTCATTGAATGTGTGAAATTGAATCACTGTGATCTTACCGGGAATCGAACCCAGACCTGCGTGATCGGTAGATCGCAAGCTCTAACCAACTGGGCCACAGTATGCGATAGAAATTGCATGTCGCTTTAAAAAATAATGTATCATAGATGTCGCTGTAGATCTTTTCACTCGCCCTTAATAATTATTAACAATAAAAAAAATCTGGGCAACTTACAGTTTTTGGACATTTAGTATCAACGTTGGAATATTTCATAATGAAAGGCAGTATCCATGTTTGGTATCGACCAATATCGCAAAGATTTTTTTCGTATGAAATTATACTATCTTTATATACATTGCTTCGTAGTTCATACGATTTGAAGGATACCTAAAAAAATGTTTAACTGTTTATTGACAGTATTAAAACCTATGTTAGAAGCTTAAAAATAATTTAAAAAATGTATATACGCTAGACTACCTACAATGGTAAATACTTATAGACAATATTAAGAGAAATATTGAATGATTTAATGGCTCAACTATTTACGATTGCATCATGTGCATGGAGGTGTTAAAGAGGAGTTAGAACATTTAAGTATTTATTTTTTTGAATTGATTAGCATTTAAAAAATGCGAAGATTTCAGGACAACTTAACAAAATAGGTAACCAATAAATGACACAGTTAAAACAAAAACCGCAACGAATACATACATAGCTCAAAATATTAAAAGTACACATAAACGTAAAAGCAAATACCAGAGATTCAGTAGACATTTCTCGGATAAGGCTTATTTCACAATTAAGCATATACGGCTGTGAGCGATTAGCCTTTGTAATTGCGCAGTGTGTATAATTAAAATAGTCCTGATGATGGTGAACTTCGGCTCGTTCGAATTCGAATTGGCTTGATGTCTGTAAACATGTTATTTCTAAGTCACGCCATATCAAACGTCATATCGATTGTGGAAAAAAAAAGGAAGTAACCCACAGTTTTTACAAAACAGAGTTTAATTGATAATCACAATGTGTCAAACTTGATACACGTTCTATCAAAAATATGCAAGCTACAAATGCCGAATTAGTATCTAAATTTAGCTTTTAAGTTTGAAAAAGATGACCGTGTAAAAAATTAAAACCAAGAATAAAGTCTGAGATAAAGGTTTTTCCTCGACAATTTCATTAATTAATATTAGACTATGCCAATTAAACACCAGCTTAGAAGTCTCCGTGCACTTCAAGGTTGTGTATAATACATAATTTGCATATGACCCAAAATCATCAAAACACGTTTTGGCGCCTCCTGTAAAATTTTAGTATGTGTGAGTTATGTCCTTTTTCCTTTCCTTAGTCGATATCTAATAAGCAATCATTTCATATATTAATTCTTAACAAGAGGAAGGCGGTGGAAGACACTCGACTTTTAAGATATTAAAAAAGACATATTGTTGCAGCATTCGCAGTCATTATAATGAATATTTTTTTTTTTGGTAACCATTTCAGCCCTCAATGTAAGGGATATTGTGGAGCTTATCTCAACAGATTTGTTTATTACTAAATCACTGAACTCGTCTTTTTCTTGAAAGAGTATGTAGGGATAGAAGTATAGAACTACGTCCAAATAAATAGTTTGTTACTGCCCTTCGCTTATTTCGTTTATAATGCCTGATTGCTGACAAAAAATTCAGAAGTCACTCAAATGTATGATTTTAAAAATAAATTTATAAATTGACTGAAAGCTCAATTCATGAGTGTATGTATTATGATTCAAGCGCTTGAGTGCCGCAACTGAACCCATCAGCGTTAAAAACTACTCGATAAACTCGTTTTTTGTATATATTAAATTTCATTCAATTTAATTTAACATTTTTTTTTATCAATAGAGTATAAACTTTTCTGAATGACATTAATTTAATATATAATAACACTTGATATCTTTATTATTCCACTGATTGTGCTACAAATTGTGGCAAGCATTGCACTTATTTGAGAAGCGTCTTCAGACGTATCATAAGGTTATTTACTAATCAATTAAACATTGATTCTTATTGAAAAGCTAAAAAAATGAACACGACCATTAGTGAAATATTAAAGATATAAGATTTAACATTATATTAAAAACGATTTTTCACAAAGTTACCGCGGAATCTATCAAAAATATATTTGTATTATTTACCGATTTTTCTGGCAGCATAGAAAATATCAATAAAATTCCGAATAAAACAATGCCATTAATCAAGGCAGTTTTGAATTTTGTCATTTTAAATTTGCGTGATGCACTCCGCTATGTTAACTCGGAAACTACACAATTAAATAAAATGCACGTAGCACGATATTTATCGGACAAACTTATTTATTTTGATAATATTATCCTAAATAGCATTTTTTATGTTTAGCACTTTTATGTTACATGAATTAGTTTAATATTTAATCCACATTTAATTGCTTTCATTATGTATCATATGAGCTATTTAAATGTACAATCAGTATCTTTGATAGATTCGGCGGTAACTTTGAAGAAGTTCATTTTTAATATAAAATTAAATTTGATATCTTTGTTATTCCATTTGCATTGTTACAATCTGTAACGTGTTTCGTCTCTTTTAGAGGCGTCATCAGTTTATTCGTAAACTTTGCGACGGTCTGATGATGCTTCTCAAAATTTGTGGAATAACAAAGTTACCAAATTGCATTATATATTGTAGTCAGCTTTATAAAATGCAAATGAATATGCCAGTAAATACTTTTTATGTGTCAGTGTAAATTTTCAAAAAAGAAGATTATTCGAGCTAACTTCGATGATCGATATTTCTTAGGCAACTAATCATATATATATATATATAAAATTTTATTCATGCATTTTTGGGATTTTTAGGATTAGAAAACTTCTATGGCTACCAAGACTTAAAAGAAGCTTACGTCCCAGATACACGAGTAATAAATAAATGTTTGTATCAAATTTGTATACGCTTTGTTATCAAACAATTAGTTTTGTGAGATACATAAAATAAAAATTACTCACTCAAAAAAGATAGGTTGAGCAATTAATTAACAAGCAGTTTTAGTAAAAACAACTTCTCTATGGTCTCAAATCTAGGCACTCGTAACGTTTTGAAAAGATTTTTCAAATTGGTCAGCGAACAAAAATTTTTAAAATCCGCCAACAAGCTAAAAATATTTGATATTTTTAAATCTTTCATTTTTGGCTTTTTCCTAGTGATCAATCACGGGATATCGAAAACCCACATCCCTAAATAATTTTGAATCCCGAAATTCTCCAATAATCTCAAACAATTATGACACGGTTTTATGGTGAATGATCAACCCCGGGATTACGGGATGAGGAAGTTTGAAAAATTTGTGAATCCCGAAATCCTGGGATAAAAAAAATGACCGAGATTAGATGCCCTACTAGCCACATAATGAGCGGGCATGGTTGAATAAGTCAAAAGATTTGTATTTTATGAATTCTGATAATTACAAATTAATCGTAATAGTTTATTCTTTAAGAATATCTTTTAAATGCAATGCTTTTTTTAAGTTAATTATTACATTGATGTCACTTTTACAACTCTAATCTTATTTCAATATTCTAAAATGCTTACTCTAGATCACGTTGTTATTGGTGAAATTGCTTTTGTTTCAGAACAGTCTCTGTTGAATAGTTCCTGTATTAACATCGTACAAAATACCTTACTATAAATTACATAACTTGTTATAACTCACAGCTTTTGGACATATCAACTAAACGTTGTAATATTATATTTCGTGATTAACGGTTCAGTCTAAGTTTGGAAGCGCCAATATCACAAAGTTTAACTTCGTATGACATTATAATCGTTCTTCAACCAGTATTATTCAACTTCTATTATATCAAAAACACATTAAAATGAGTAAATTTAATGTTATTTTAAGTAACAATTCAAATACATTATCACCGATCTCCAGACATAAAAATTATCTGATTCCAAATACAAATCTGGCTTTCTTCTTCCCCTTCTTACATTCATGAAATACTCGATAGTATTTTTTGCTTATGGTTTCAATAAAAAAAGTCATAAAAGCTCAAATCAATCAGTACAGTCACAAGTACGCTTTGGCAAAATTTCGTAAGCTGGTGCCTTAGATGTTGCAATAAATGTTGGAAGTACAGCAACACATGCTTAAAAAAACATTTCGTTTGATAATAATTTCAAAGTAATTGCAATATTGCCGTGAGTTTGATTACACAGCGATAAATGTGTGAGTTTTGGAGGGAATATGCTAGGCTCACTGGGTTTTAATGCGATTTTGGGCGAACGTAATTAAGATATTTCGGTCTGTTTCCAATTTAAACACTAGATTAAGTCCCGCAGTTACAATTCCAACCCTTCATTGCCGTTAAGTCAAATTATAATTGGGGGATGCGTTAGCATTAACGCCCTGTAAAAGCCTTTCAAATGATTACTAATTTTGTTTCATTTTGAATATGGCTGAGAATAATTATAACAAAATAACGCGATAATCGTATTGTCTCAGTATATTCTATCAGCCGTTCATATTCAATGTAAGGTTTACAAAATTGATACTTGTAACATTGTGAACGTGGTTTCATTGATTTTCAATAAACTTTAATTTGAATATGCTCAAGTCGAGCATTGGGCGACAGTAGAAATTTAAGTTGAAATATAAAAAAAAAAAATATTTATGTGTTTCCAATACAAAACATTATAAAATATTGCACACACAGGGCCGGCTCGAGACGTGTGCGAAGTGTGTGGCGAATACAGACACACAAGCGCTGCACTAAGATTTTAGCAGTATCTTCTCATTTAGTTTTAGTTTTGAGAGTACACAGGCGCAGAAATTCTCAAGCCGGCCCTGCCCACACATAAAAAAAATACATGAGGCATAAAAAACGTTTTTTGGTGATTGCCAATGGCAAATTATGAAACATTCACAATATTTGAGTGCACAGAGACTGATAAACAGGTTTTTAGTTGACTTACTTTATTATTTATTTAATTAATTGCTCACGAAACACCATTTTTAAGATATTTTTCTTGCTCGCAATTTTCACAAGCCTCAAGCAATTTTGATACTTATTCGGCATTATAAGCTTATATCCTTTTGATAGAGCGTGTATCAAGTTGTATACATTGTGATTATTGAGAAAAAAAAACTGTGAGTTACGTCCTTTTCCGCAGTCAATCTTTATTAATGATTTCGACTTAATGAAATTTAAATACCATATTTGAATCGCTCAAACTTTGCATCTTCATTATTTAAGTTTAGGTACACGGATGAACTCAACATACCTTAAGGCGAATCTGAAGTCTAAGCGTGTGGAAATAAAAAAAAATAGTATTTCCTAAAAGGATGGCTTTCTCGTACTGTGCTCGAAGAATTTATGTGACACTGCTATGACTTGGAGGAAGAAAATAGATTGGAAGAGAAGGCACTAGGAATCTCAACTATTCATCATTTTCAACTATTCGAACATCGAATATTCAAACTTAATAGTTTCTAAAGTATGGAAATAATATTTAAAAATTGATTAGAGTATGTATATATACACATATAATTACGTATTAAATATGGTAAAATAATACCTTAAATAGTACACAAAAAATATAAATTGGTTGCTAATAATTTTATGATAGGCAAATATTTTTATTTTCTTCATTTCATTTGAAATTATATTTTACAAATATTATATGCAATTTATAAAGAGTTTTAGATTAAGCCGACGACATCGCTTGCTTTGAAATATTTTCTGAGAATTATTTCGTCAAACTGAAATAATAAATGCGCCCGATTTGAGTAAAAAAACCAGGCACAAGTTTTTGGCCGAAGCACGGAAATTTGTTATGCTTCACTGCTCCGATATATATGATATATATTCTAGTTATATTCAAAATTTAAAAATTAAACGTTTTTTAAAATGTATTTTCAATTTATGATTAACTCAATATTTGATGTTTTTTTTAACCCTGATATCATTTGATACAAGGGCAAACCTGACAAGCGATGCATAACCTCACTTTTTATATTTCTGCGTGGTTTACTTCATTAAAATCAGGGATTCGGAGCGAAGCTGGAGCAAGTATTTAGGTATCGGAGCAATGCTGGAGCGGAGTAACTAAAAAAATTGGTTGCTCCAAATTCCTGAAAAAAACACTGCCTGAAGCACTCATTATTATTCTTGAAATATAGACAGATTGAATAGTGACTTTTATTTAAATCTACATTTGAAAATATGTTTTATTTTTATAATAGTTTAAAAAAATACGAATACTATACGAATAGTTTCCCTAATATTTGATTGGGATCCCTAGTGACCACCAGCAATATGCGCCAGCTAAAGAGAGTAAAACTATATTTTTAAATGGCAATATGTAATAGTTTTTTGATGATTCGTGAAATATTGTATTGCCATCTTTATTTTTGGTAGTTCATCATATCTGTCCCTGTTGTCATTGTTTTGATGTCAATAGAACAACAATTATTGTTTACATGCATACTTTAAAATAATTAACTTCCTGAGTGACTGCCATGACAATTAGTATCTAATGGCAATGCCGCAATTACCGTCGTGTTTAAAAAGCACAAGGTATTCGTGACATTAAAACTATTAAAATTATTTTTGTATTTTTTTTTTTTGTTTAAATAAAACGTTTCAAGATTTTTTTCTTTTGACAGACGTCTCCTACATAAAACTCACCCCGATCGAAATATTGATCAATTTAATAACTACTATACATTTCTCTCTGCAAAATTTCCGTTGACCCCAATTAATACGTCAATATATTAAGATACAGATACTTATAGTCATAGAAAACTTTTCAAAATAAAATTTCGATACCGAGTTGCTATTAGGGCACGGGTTCCCAACCTGGGAGTCGCCAACATTTTTCGATTTTGGATTTGAACAACAAAATAACGAAAAAGTATAGCAAATCGAGGATTTCAAATTCCTCGGGGGGTCACCTAGTCACATGGCTTTATAAAAAGGGGTCGCCACCCGGAAAAGGTTGGGAACCTATGTATGTATTAGGGTATCCAATCTCGGAGTCTTTTGCGAGCCCGGGATTGAAATTCAACATGAAATCGTACATCAATTGGGATTTGGAATTGACAAAACTTGGTCTGCGATTAGAAAATCCTAGAATTCCAATACCAGCGTTTTTTTTCTTTTAACCTCTTCCGAGAATTTCAAAATCTGAAAACCCAAGAATTTGCCGACTTGCCCAAAATACCAGCGTTACTCGTTTTTTTAGCTCTTCAGAGAATTTCAAAATCTGAAAACCCAGGAATTTACCGATTTAGGAATTTAATCTATTTTTAGCTATTCCAAATCCAAAATCCTATAAATTTACGATTTTTTTAAATAATTCTCAATCCTGAAATCCCGGGACTAGTACGGTCGTGATCCCGGGATTACGGGAACCGGGATCCTGGGATTGGAAATCCTAGTTGCTATATCCTTGCAGCCTTACTTTATTTACGGTACAAAAAGATAAATTATAAATAACGTGTTTGATAGTTTGACAAACATTAGCGTGTTACTAAAATTAAATTGTAAGACACGTTTACAAGTAACATACATATGTATATAAGCTCCTGAGAAGTGAAGTGAGCTATTGGAAAATAAATAGATACGTTTTAATATTCTATAAGTTCTAACCAGTGGTGTGCTGCTAAAATTTTATTAACCGGCACGCACCTTGGTCGTCGTGTGATTTTCAAAAAAAATCAAAAACCCAGAAATTTTCAGCGCGGGACGTTTGCCCAAATGATCAGCGGGACTCGTTTTTTTTAGCTATTCCGCGAATTTTCAATTGCAAAATTACAGGAATTTACGAATATACTAATAACCTTGACGGACTTAGGAACCGGCTCTCCGAACTGAAATTATTGTAGGAACCGGCTAGGCAGAGCCAGTGCAAACCCATAGCACCACACTACTGGTTCTACGGTATTTTAAAGTCAAAAGTAAAAAATAAATAGTCACTACCATAGTGTTGTTATCTTCCTTAAATAAAAATATGCAAACCACAAAAACACTAAATTGTATTTAAACGAGATTGTATTTAAAAGTCCAATTCAACAGTTTTATATTTTTTTCTACTTGGCTCACTTAATATTTCAAGTGCTTTTTTGTTTATTTAAACTATTTGTTGAGAGTTAAATAATAAAGTATTTATTAATATTAAATTGAAGAACAATGCTATTGTGTGCTCGTCTTGTTTGATTGCTTGCTTAAGGGTTCAAATCACCAAATAGACGTTTTGATACGACGCATGTCTTGAGCCCAATCTCATAGATATAAAATGCACATGATATTATATTGTTTAAATTTTTTCTTACACTTCCGTATTTGACCTTACAATACTACTAGTAATACACTGAAGGGAGGCTTATCAGCTGAATTGAAGCTCTTCAAAACAATTATTTTTAGATATTTTATGAGAAATCCATATGTATTTGATCAAATAAAATAAAAATCTGTTTGATCCTTTCAATAAAATGCAATATCGAGGAACCGTTTAAAGTTACAATTAATTACATTTGTTTTCCGAGTCATTTAAATTAGTTTTTATTAATTAAGAATTCCTTCATACTTTTTAAAAACGCTTTTAAACAAAGCACATTTTACAAAATAAAGAACGGGTATCCATTTTTTGCTTTATTTTTTTTTAATATCTAAAACATTAAAAAAACTTTTCTGAACGGACAGTAGGTGATGTGAAATTAATTGAATATTAAAATGTATTTAATTGAAGCCGACATTCAACTGATAACGAATAAGATAATATTGGGTGGTAAGATAGCAAACATCGAGTAATTTTATTTTATGTAAAAATGGAATATAAAAATTTTATGTAAAAAAGAATGAATTGATTGAATTAATTAATGCGTTACATTTTATTTGGAATTAAATGCATTGGAAATATTTTTTTCAAATTAGCTATTTATATAGCTGCTCATTCCAGAGTGCTCCTCATTCTTCTCAATAAGTGAATAAAAATTCGATGTTAAATCAGCATATTATTTATCCTAGATAACATATATTGAATTATTTATACTTAAAATTTGAATTATACTAATGTAGCAGGCACTTTTTGTTATGAAAAATTTCATTCTATTTTGGAATCGATTACTAGTACTTAAATTTGAAATAGCTATAAATCTATATTTAAATAGAGAAAACAATGCTGAAACTTTTGTTACACTGATAGAATTAATAAAAAAAATGTGTTTAATTGAAAACTAAAACATTTATATAATTCCTTTTAAGGTGTTCACTGTCAATACTTAGTGGAATGGCATTATAATAAAAATAATAAAAGATTTTTAGTACTTTTTCCACATAAAATTTATTTGATCAGGACCGGTTTCGGTTGATAATGCTCGCGATGAGCGAAACCGATCCTGATCAAACAAACTTTATGTGGGAAAAGTACTAAAAATCTTTTATTATTTTTATTATTTATATAATTTATGAAATCCAGCTTGCTAGAAATTTACAATTTCGTTTTAGTTGTTTTACACTAACAGTTTACTTTATAGTGTAATATTTAAAGCCCTATTCTCTATTTTTAAAAATAATGAAACAAAATAAGTAATTAATCTTGTGTTTTTCATAGCAATTTTTAATACAGGATATATGTATATTATAAAAAATGATTCAACCAATCGCTTTAGTTTCTCGTTTCCTTCACTCATCTCCAAATTCTTCACCAAGTCCGATATCCGACGAAAGTATCTGTTTTCTAAACTGGATATACAAATAATACTTCAACATCAATTTATTTGAGATTTAATTTAAAGAATTAATTGAATAAATAAATATGCGAATTGCCATCTAAAGTTTATTGGCAAATGAATAATAAAACCTTTATCAAACGTCCTAATATGAAAACAATAAAACAAACCATTTTTTGATATTTCACGCGTATTAATCAAAAGCTTATTTTTGATTTGACGTTTGTTGTTGTAGGCCTAAATTTCATTTCGACCTTCCGTAAAACGAAATTGCTTATTCGTTGTTGAACAATACAAACCGAATATTAAACACCAGCAATAAAATATTAATTTAACATTCAACGATCATGATTTTCATAGTGATTTGCGGTCTATTCGTTTATTGATGTGTCAGTAATTTTCGCAAGGGAATTCGCGAACATGTCTTTAGCCAAATGTTTATTTTTAATTGCTTGCTTGATGATTCCGACGAAGGCATCCAAGGTATGATATTTAATTGCATAAAGAATAACAATTAAAAAATACATATTAATCGATTTAACATCAAGTGTTCAACAACTTTTTTTGAGAGAGAGCACGAAATATAATTCTCAGATTCCAAAATATGACAAAAACCTTATTTAATGATTATTTTTGTAAATCTGTTTTGTGTAAAACGATATTTTTTAGTGTCATAATAAGACAAAGTACTGTGATTTTTATGCAATTTAGAACAATACAAAAACAAAGATTCTTATTTTTAATTGTCTCTATAACTTATTAAAAGTTATAATCATACATTTTTTAAATATCTTATAAAATCGTTTATCAAGTACTATTTTTATTATGTACAATAAATACAATTTAAATAATTTATAGTGCAAGTAAACTTACCTTTGAATAAAAAATGGTTCGATTAAAGATAAAATTAGCCAGATGCCAGAAATGTGTCACATTACTCTTTAAAATAAGTATATTTTACAAAAGAATGAAATGACATTCCACTACAAAAAAATGAACACTATAAACGTTATTATTTCTATAAATTGTATTAAATATGTTTTCTAGTTATTTTTTTACTAAGACATTGTCTATTATAATAATAAACATAATTTTGCCAAGGTGTGATGCCGAAAATATTTTTCTACAATAATTAACGATCTCAGTAAAAATATTGTTTTTCATTACTGTTTCGCCTTTTTTCATCATTTCATATTTTAAATTAATTTAGTATTTTCATTTAAATATTGATTTTCATTGTATTTTATTAAATAAATATATCGTGTCAAGGGTTATCAACCGGTGGAGGATACAATTAAGAGTTCCAGGGGGTGAACTGTTGGATTGCTAAATTCTTGTTTTTTAAATGAAACTTGATTAAAAATTCTACTTAATTTTTTGTTCATTGAAATATGATAGTCGTAAGTTGATAAAAAATCATCTTAATAAAATCATAATATTATGTAGATACACATCTAACATACAACAAAAAAGGGTTTTGACACAACGTAGACTATCTTGCGTAGAGGGGAATTATATTCTGAAAAATACTGGAAGAGACAAATGGAGTGATTAAAGGTTGGGAGTCTATGTCATATAAAATAATATGTAGTCCAATATAGAAACAAAACTGTACGAGATTTAGTTTTTGTTCATTGTCAAATATTTAGCGGTTGTCATAACAGATAAGTACAAAAGGACAAAATTATTTCAAAATAAAACGTATCGTATTTTAAAGTAGACACCTATTGTATCAACATATTTTTCATTTATATTGATAAAAAAAAAAATTTTACTAATAACCAGGGCTTTTTGTGTGGAACGGCGTTTCAGCACCTTTTTCTCGTTATTTTTTATGTTTCATGTCAATATTCGTAAATTTTGAAAAAAAAATGCTTTGAAAACTTTCATTTTTTTCTTTCTTGGAAACCATTGGCTTTTTGTCGCATACTAAGTAACCTTATGAATGTTAAGTGATGGGTACCGTAACAATCATAAGTTATGGCATATTAAAAACAACAATGCCGGCTGTGACCAAAACCAAGGGCTTACTCTAATCACTAATGCTTGATATAGTATTTTAAAAAAAAGATAAATTGATTAACAAGCAGTTCTCGTAAAAAACTTATGTTGAAAAACCTCCATTAGAAAGCCATATCATTCACATTGGGAACGGATATGGATTAGTAAAAAAAACTTTAGTTAAAAGCTTGGCAAGAGGCCCGGCACCTTTTTTTTTAAAAAAAAAAGCATTACTAATAACTAATAACCTATTTTTTAGCCGCTTATTTTGACACTTGAACGATCAGCCGTGAAATCATTTGACAGCAAATACATTGTTAATGTAACTACAAAGGTTGGACGGGCGAACAGATCAGCTCCTTATACATGGAACATGGAGACTTACCTCAGCAAATCCTGGGCTGGTAATGTGTCAGTAAGTCACTACACAATCAGTCAATTACACTGAACTTATGTACCATTCTTTGATTATATTTGTTAACTATGTTTGATTATTTAGCCACCTCTTGGCACCTCCAAGATTCCTCATCATTTTGTTTTCTTCTATGGCATGCTATCTTTAGTATCTGATGGTTATCTTGGGCACTAGAACAACGCTGATAGGAACCTGTTTACATGGCTGCTGATGTAACAGGAAGTTAATTGGTTCTTTACTTGATATCCTCAAACCACAGTATTCCAGGGGTGGGCTGGAGGGGGCTCGGGGGGGCTCGCGCGGGCCCCTTATTAAATTTAGGCAAGGCTGGCGAGCCCCTTGTTAATATAAGAAAACCATTCGTCTTCGATCAAATCTGCATCTAACTTCCAATTTCAGTAGATGGTTAAATTTTATTATAAAACAAGTGGTGTTTGTGATGTCAAAAAATTCTCTCCCACCTTTCCAATCCTTCAATTCAACTGTGCGTGACGAGAGCGATTAGTTAATCACTAGTACTATCATAACCATATCCTTCTATCCCTATTCTTTGAAAAAGAGAGATTGATCAACTGAGTAACAATCAGTTCTCGTAAACAAAACTTCTGTTGTGATGCCTCTATTAGGATGCCATATACTCCACATTGGGAGCGGACATAGATTTTAAAAAAATATGAGATTCACCGAGCCCCTTGTTAAGATATTGGCAGCCCGTCGCTGCGGTATTCCAATATCCGGGACAAGCGTTAAATGTACAGTACAGTGAGTACAGTTTTGTGACTCAGATAGTTCGCATTGAATAAAACATGACTCCGTTTTTGGTATATTATATCATATCTAATTCTTTTTAATTCAGATTATGACTACACACGTGTCCTCATTTGCTTTGTCTTCTTCTTTTGCAGCTCTGTTGAAATAAAACTATATACGTGTTTATCAATATTCCATGGCGTCAATATTCAAATATTTAACATTAGGGTCCTAGGACAAGACGGTAAGAGATCAGTAAATACAAAATGTTTTGAAAGCCAAGTTGAATCTATATGCGTGATTTTAAAATCATTTAAATTCATTTTTCTAAGCAAAATAAATTGACAGATATGCCTGAAAGATTAACGAACTCGTAGTAATAAGAGTAGGGTGTGTAGTTATTTGTTTGAAACTTGCATTCTACTAGTGTTGTTTTACGATAGCGAATCATGGCACCTGGCGAAAACTGTACCGTACAATGAATATCGAGAATAGATGCTTGAGTTGGATAATAGGGGTGAAATGGTTTTATTTTGTGAGGAACTTGAAGATTAAGGAACGTACGTGCCGCCTTCAGTGGGCATGGAAAGACCTTGAAACTGGCTGTGTCACGTGCTGCAGATGCCTCCGGAGAGGATTAATCCTTACTATCACTTATACCTATTTGTGAGATTCCGGCGTCCTAGACGGCCGTCGGGTATTATCTATATTCTATAAGATGTACTCGGCTAAATTGAGGGATGCTGGTATGTCATGGGAGAAAGCAAAACAATTGGTGGACGACAGGGAAACATAGAGGTCATACGCTTTACATAGGGTGCGAATATGGTCAAATAAGAAGAAGTACAGATTTATCATCAATAAACCATGTTTTAAGATTCAAGACTCTTAAAAGCTTACACCCGTCAAGGTTTACTGATCAGACTATTTCTAATGTATGTGACAAGTTAGTAAATTAGTTCAGAACAATAATCGGTGTATTATTATGTAAACCAGACTATCCGATTTCATAGATATTGAATTCACCTCATTTTAATGATATAATAATAAATCGCGATAATTACCTTTCTTGTTTCAGATAGATTTGAAAACATACGAACAAAGAAATAACGAATACAAAGAGAGCATTATAAGGGCAAAAATAGACGTGTGCGTTGCTATTGAAAGTGATAAATGGATTACACCAACGGTTCGAAAATACTCTAACGTTCCAGCAAAATGTCCGTTTAGGGTAAATTTTTTACAATATTTTAACCAGTAAACACTTCACTGTGGCTCTATTGTAGTGAAGTATTTTGGACTTATATAAAATAAAAATAACTTTGATTATTCCACGTATTGTGTTACAAAATGTGACACGTGTTTCGCCTCTTTCAGAGGGATCCTCAGACAACTACTTTCGCTAATGTTTGCTTAAGTACGAATGATTTTAATTTTACTATTCTGATGTATTATAAAAAAATCAATCAATACGTGAAATAATCAAAGCTATTTTTATTTTATATTAAAATAAACTTCCACAAAGTTACCGCCGAATCCATCGAAAGTATTTGATTTTTATTATAATATATCAGAATAGTAAAATTAAAATCATTCGTACTTAGCTCTCGCGGCTCGGAGACTAGAAAAATACTTCTCTGCCAATGGGGGTCGCTTAGGAACCCCAGTGGTTTCCTAATTATTGGCCTTATTCTTATGAATTTCAAAAAAATAAATAGTCTAAGGGCTTTAAAATATCTCTCTGCATCATTCCTCATACATTTTTTTATAAAAATTCGTGGTTTTTTAATAAATAATCATATTTTAAGTTGCGCGTAAAATATACGTCGATTCAGTGCAAATATCAATGTGTTACTGGCGCGCTTTGCTTAGCGGCGTTCAGCCTATTATCTTACGAACGATCGCTGATAAGCGGGCGCTTATCTCTTATCTTATCGTATTTATATAAACTACAAAAGGTCCAAAAAACTATGATATAAGAATACCTTAATTATAAACATTGTATCACCCATATTAAAATAGATATTTAAGAAAATGTGGGTATTGGGGTCGCATTTCTTGAGCTTAGAACCGGAAAAGTTAAGCAAACATTTGCGAAAGTAGTTGTCTGAAGATGCCTCTGAAAGAGGCGAAACACGTGTCACATTTTGTAACACAATACGTGGAATAATCAAAGTTATTTTTATTTTATATTAAAATGAACTTCCACAAAGTTACCGCCGAATCCATCGAAAGTATTTTGGACTTATATAATATTAGCATTTAAGGATTGATTTAATAATTGCAGGTTGCAAAGATAGTTCTGTGACTTGTCCTAAATGTATGTCTGTCAAAAGTATTCAACTAAGTAATTGCGAATTCTTTAAAGAAAACATTCGGGTGAAACAAAATATTTTTGTTCTTTTATGTATTGTATATTATTATCGATTGAAAAGTCAATTTATATAACTGCCCATACTGGGATTCGAGCCCGTGAACAACGCAAGCAAAACCAACGACGTTGACCGTTTGACCACTATAATTTACCATGTCGCGCCTACTTATCATTAAATTAAGAAAAAAAACGAATTTATCAAAAGGAATATTCTGTCTTATATGCAATATTTGAAAAAAGTCAAATTATTGCCAAAATTTTCAAAACTGTAAAAATGTTATATCTTTTGAATGAAAACAAAATAGGTATGTGACAAAATGATCAAAAAAAAGCTTAAATTGTGCATTCTAACAATCCTTATTAACAGTTTATGTTTACGTCAGTGTATCTTTATTTTAGTTGCATTTAACGATGTTACGTAATTTTTCACGCAAAAAAAACCCTGGGGTTGATTCTACATAATACGCAGTGGCGGTTCCTGACCTAAAACCTTGGGTGGACTAGAGAAAGGCATAGCATTGTATACTATTTACGAAATTGTGCATGTTTCCACTTCACCTTATACATTAATCTACAAGCAAATTAACAAATACTACGGCACTACTGCAATGCATAAATTATTATATAATAAAATCAATGCTAATGTAACTAAGAAATAATAGAATAATAATACGGAACCCTTAAATTCGTCTCTTTCAAAGTGAAATAACAAGTACAAAAAGCAATACAGAGCTGTCACTGAGAGTCAATACCTGTCACTTTCATACAATACGACGATATTGCTATTTGTGTTTGAATGTATGAGTATGGGTCATGGGCAAATTCAATTTAGCCCCCAACGAATGATAGAAGCTTGATAATTTGAAACACCGTCGTGTGCGTTTGATGACGTTTTCGTACATACAAATACAAAAAAAATCTTATCGTGCTTGATTGCGCCCCAGTGTAAAGAAATATTGCAGGATATTATCTGTGATTGCGGTCTTGAAAGCTCTAGCCCCCGAGTCGTTAATACGTAGGTGTTGCCAGACTGACGTCACGTTGCCTGTTTTCTATGAAGTATTTATAGGGTTATTTTTTTTTTTACGCCGGCTCAGTTTAAAATTGTAATACAAAACACAATCGAGAATATTATTGTAGGTAGACTTAGCATTGTCTTATATTGACAGATGAAAATTAAAACAAAGATATTATATTCATTCGGGAAAGATTAGTTACGCTTAAAAATGTATTTATTTTGTTCAGTGGTCGAATTGCTGTTCATTTTTATTCAGCCATCTAAAGTTTTGGCTGAAAAATGCAGGTCGGGCTTAGCCCACCTAGCTCAGTACCTAGAACCGCCACTGATAATACGTATCGTAAACGATCCTTAGTAAATCTAATTCTTCTGTGCAAAGACTTGTGATAATTGTGTTTTATTTATCATTTATATATTATACATATATTATACATTTTCTGTCGTTTTTTTTATTCCCTGAACAATTATTTTAACAATGAATTAATGAAAATATCTTGTTGAATGAAGTTTTATTTTTTAGGTTGGCTATTTGACACTTAAGGAATTATACCTACCAGGCGACTTGCTGCCTGCGCATTTTCCTCTAGCGAAATGGCGTTTTGACCTTTTCTTTTATGTCCCATCTACCATGAAATACATATTGAAGCTTCAATTATTTTTCAGAGTGGAATCTGTTGTTTCTAAAAAGGGAAAAAATAAAAAACCAAAATGAAAATTGTGTTGAAGATAATTATATTATTTAAACACAATTATTATTAAAAAAATCATTTGTTAAAAAGTAAGCAAAAACAAAATGAAAGCTTTAAAAAAATAACAACACAACAATCATTAATTTATAATTTGGAGATGAAAATTATTCATAAATTAGAATATATTTTAATGTAGAAAAAAATACATATTGTGTTTATATTACATCCCCACTGATTTCCGAAGTTCAACGATCTACATTTTTTTTTATTTATTGGAGCAGGGGTAAAAAAAAACGTTAAATATAAACAAATAAACAAATAACAAAAGAAATCCGGCTTCTTATTGAGGCCTTGTAAAAATTCTTTCATGATTGCAGATAGATAATGGCAGTATAAAATATGTATTGAATGATTGACATAATATCATATTTTTAAGTTAATCTAAATTCTTTTAACAAGTTAACCATTTATTATATTGTGTAAAATACAAATAAAAAGAAAATAAATAATGTCTTCACGTGATTTTTATTTCTTAGAATTGTACTTAAAGTAAAAAAACTGAAATATTACATAAAACCAAATATAATACACTATTTGTATTTGAATATTTCAAAATATGTCAATTATGCCAGTCGCATAAACTGTTTCCCGGATCGAATACAGATGAAAGAATAAGATTTTTAAAAAAATGTGTTTTTTGTTTTTTAAATTGGCAAAACTTTTTCCAGCGAAAGTCAATTTTACAACTAATAGCTGATTTGTCATCAGTTCGGTTTGCCATTTCAAGATTAATAGACTGACGCCAGAACAACGTTTGCAAATTGTGGAAATTTACTCAAAAGTATTAAACCAACTCTAAAAGCCAATTATCTCAAAACTAGTATCTTTGATTTGTCTTACTGTTGCTTTCATGCAACGATTTGTTTCTAAAAAATAAGGCGAGTCCTTCAATCATTCATCATTAACACGAAATCTTGTGATGAATTCAGATTTTTTTATTTCTCCGTCATGCTGCTCTTCAATCACCAACTAAAACCGTACGGTAACCATCAACTGGTTCGTGGTCCACTCAGTGTGTTCTTCAGTTCCCTCTTATTGAATTTCTAGTCGCCAATCTGTTCGATGCTTATTACCGTTGACACGGTTCCTACGGTTTAGCCAGTACACTTACGTAGTCATACAGCCCGCAGAGCTTAGCACTAAATCGCGTTCTTCAATTAAGTTTCCAGCACCAGGGCTCTCAAGTGATGGGTCGCCGAATACTAAATAGGTAAATTAAAAACATGTTGACAATGGTATAAATTTCATTTACTTTTTTGTTTGTGTTTCATCTTTGTCTCAATATATTAAATACAAAGGTATTTTTAAGCATTCTAATAAAGACAAATTGCCCTCTTAACTCGTTTAGTTGAAGTTGAAATGAACAGTGAACATTGTGTACTTTTACATGTTTGAATGCCTAAAGCCTCACTTTTAGTGTGCTTACTGTCGATACTTACTGTCAATATTTATTTGTACTTAATTTTCACTTTTATTTCTCAAAATCAGGACCGGTTTCGCTCATGACGAGCATTGTCAACTGATAAGAAATAAAATTTAACAGTGCTTATACAAAAACAAATTTAAATTAAAGGGTGTAATAAACAATTGACATTGAAAATAATTTACAAATTACAGTAGAAATTATGACACTAAAATAACACAAATTAAAAATTTTAACACCTCTAATATGTAATTAAAAAATCATCAGAGTAATAAAATTAAAGTGGTTACTGGAGGTAAATTACAAACATAATTAAAGTTATGAAAATTTTCGTACATTGATCTAAAATGATTTATAACTAAAGTTAAGACCTAAACCAGAAAAAATGACCTTTAAACGCCCGCGCGCTGTGCGCAAAAGAAATAGCACACTGCTCGAGAATTTTTTCGCGAAATATTCGCGCCACCTGCATTCGTTAAAAAAAATATATCTCTAAAACTAGTCATCCTATTTGAGTAAAATAAAAAGCATTATCAAAATAAAAGATTGTTTATGATTTACAAAAGCTTTATTTGTATTTTTTTACATTGTACAAATTAAAATAAAATAATTAAAACGATTAAAATATTATTATCGATTATACTATTATATCGCAGATGTTTATATTACTCGAATGACAAAAATATTTATCGAAACCGAAAATAAAATTATGGATCAGTATCTCAAAGACATTATTTATGCAAGCTAATATTCATATCTTGAATAATGTTATCATAAATCAGTGTAATCCGATAGCGAAATGAACCATAATCAACGATCCCGCATGGGACCATTGGGCGGATAAAGGTTAAAGAAGGCTTTTTTAACAATTTATTTAATTAATTTAGTACCAATTTATCAGTCTACGTGCACTTAAAGGTTGGGTATATTTCATAGTTTTCCATTAGCCCAAAATCACCAAAAAACGTTTTTTGTGTTTCCTATTAAATTTGTTATGTGTGGGTTACGTCCTTTTTCATTTCTATATAAACGTCAGAAATTGCAGTTATAAACTAATTTGATCTGAGAACATTGTTTTCTCTTAAATTAACAAGGGGCTCGTGCAAGCCCTTCCGAGCCCCCTCCATCCAACCCCTGGTTCAACGACGATATGGACATTAAATATTTCCATCCCCTTCCACTAAATCAGGGAATAGCAATAATGATTGGCGACTAATAAAAAATATTTTTTAGACAATTCTAGCAAATGTTTCTACTATCCTTAGCTCCATTCAAGGCGAAGAAGAATAGCTTAATTATCTGAAATTGTTGATACATTTCAAAACATATTATTTTCTTTTTCATTTTTGCTTTGAGAGGTGAAATGCAGTAATACACTGACATCTAGCAGTATTAATTTGAGGCTCTTTACTAACTACGGTTGGAGTCTCAACTACCTTGTTAAATTTATAAAATAATATGTATTGTGATAATATTTTAACCAGACAAACGAGAAAGTATACAATAAAATATCAAGAAATAGTGATATTGATTGCTTGTTGAAACAAAGACAATTTTAACGTTTACGATTTTTCACAATCAAAATTAAATTCAAAATTTTGGAAGAAAACTATTTTCAAAACATTTTTATTTACATAATAGCCTACGGCCTTTTATGCAGCTGATATTATTTTAATTATTTGAGATTAACAACAAATAAAAGGAAAAGCTTAAAATATCAACATTAACACGAAGGAAAAAAACGTTATAAATCTCTATGCTCAAAATCTCAAATATAAAATTGAAAAACTCAATTTTTTACATTGAACTTGCCTAGTTTTTAACCTGAATCTTCTGATACTTTTCACTTCCTTATAACTAGGCTATCTAAGTCAAAACTTATGGACATCTATCTATCGCTATTGTAAATCAATGATAAAACAGTTTTGGTACAGGCTGGATATTAAGCTGTTCTGTGACGTGCGGTATTAATATGGCCGTGCATGGAGAGCCGAGATTTTCTTCCAAAAAATAAAACCTAATAAATATGTACTCGTTGAATATATATTAATAGTACATCACAAATACTTACCATATAAATACACAATAGTTCATTTCTACCATCATTTATCCAAAAACGTTTCAAAAACGGAAATTACCGACACGTTACCATAGCCCTGCCCTGCCCTGCTAGCGACAAATTTGAACACAACAAAAAAGCTTTGTATTATAGATTACAAAACAATATCTTTAAAATTTAAGTATCACACTATGATTTCAAGAGATGTCACTGTATGCATGATATTTTTAAATTATTATATATGTTTCTTGTGGCCTTTACACCGCGTCTCAAACAAAGTTCCCTCTAATTTTTCAGGAATATGTAGGAATGAACTTAAAATACATTTATCTAGAAATTGAAGACTTTATTTCAAAAACTGGTGATGCTACCGATAACAAATTTTACAGGAGAGACTAAACACTGTATTGCATAAAAAAACAATCAGTGTGAAGTTTGAAAAAAAATAGTAACTCTTGAGAATATAAATAAGCATGTTAATACCAAATATACGTTTGAAGCCCATCAAAAGCCATGAAAAATGAAGGAGGGAATTGTCTACCCTGACAAAAGCAATTTTAATTTTTGTCTTGTGAAATGTCTTGTCTGTAGAACTATTAAATTGTTTTTGCCTCAATAACGAGATATAGCTCTGTTTGAATAAATTTTAAATATTTACATAGTTCTGTAGCTTACTTAATTGATTAACAGGTAGCATTAAAAACTCATTTCTCGGTTTGGACTGACATAACCAGTATTGGAAAAATGTCTTGAATTATATAAATATTAAAGTTCTGAGCTTGATCTTTTCAAACAACCTACATATGTCATTGAAAATTGGAGTACTATAAAATTTCAAATGTGTTTTTGGAAATGAGATCTGGAGGTGAAGAGTATATAAATCTCAACCAGTAGTATTGCTATAAATTTAGAGCCCTTATACAATTTTTTCACAAGACCTTTTCGCCCTGAAAACTAGATACTTGGGGAAAACTTTTTTGGGGGGCCTTAATGCATTGCATGACTCTGCTATGAGGTGGCTTCACCGCTGGTCTCAACTTTATGAGTTATTACTTTTGACAAGTCCTCTTTTCTTGAGACATTTTTAAAACTTTCTATGCATATTTCTGGATGAAATAGAAAAAGATACTGAAGCTGTGTTTGATAGTTATAGATAAACTGAAGACTCGAGTAGTCATCTTTCAGTCTATTTCATCTCAAAACAAAAGTGACTCAATCCAATTAATGAATAATTTATTATGACTAATGCTATTAATCATTTAGGTACATATCTATTTTTTTATTATTTCATTCAATTGTTGTTGTTGCTGCCTCATTGTTATAACAAAATGATAAAACCTAATGAGTTCACAGATAAAACAACTAGATATCTGCCAGAAGTGGTTGTCAAAAATAATTGGATAATTGTCCCTGTTATAAATTATTTCTAATGATACAATCAAATAATTTAGCTCTAGCTCAGTAGAATAATGGAATATTTCCATGTTTGCTATAAAATAGCTTTTGTTAAGTCGAGATACAAAATTCATTATTATTTTAAGCAAAATCTATATTAATTCTTATATTTACTGAATAAATGCTGGAAAAGTGTTTGATGTTTCAATATATTTGATTATTTTTAGTGTGAATAATGAGTATTAGTCACAGTGCATGCTTTTTTCAAAAATGTAATATGTGGAGGTGTCAATTACAGCGTTCCTATCTTCCGCTTCTCTCTCTCTCTTTATGGGCCTGGTTGTACCTACTACAACCTGCTTTTGATTTGAAGCCTATTAACTCATTCGCATCGGGGCATTTTTGCGAAATTTTGCAAGAAAATTAGGTACTTTCGAAAAAAGGCTATAACTTTAAAACTATTTGACATTTAAAAAAATAATTTTGACACCAGTTGTACAACACTTTGTTACATAATACTTTATATTTTTTAGCCTTCTTTTATTAGTGATACTCAACTTTTGTATTTTTTAATATAGAAAATCGGGTATTTGACATAGTATTCTAAATTTCATCGAAAACGTGATAAATAACAAGCCAAATATACATTTGCTCCTGTTTATTTTCTTTCAAAACAAAATTAGAAAACATAAAAGTTTATTTTTAACCTACAATTGCTTATATTTTGGTGGTCTATTTTTTAAAGTTATATTTCAACTGTCTGCTGATTTTTCATCGCCGGAAACACCAAATAAAAAAAATATTTGTGCATATATTTTAATATTTTATTTTTTAAATGATGCATCAAACATTTGTTACGCCATTTCTGTAGAGAATTTAAAACATTTGTCGCATTGGATGTATTTATTTCAACGCGTCAGTCAGACCGGCGAAAAGACTCGTATACGAGTCATCCGTAGCCAATGTGTATCTTATAACAGTAGCATTGATCACTTTCACATGATAACCAGGTGAGTCTCAGGATTATCAAAAACTTGATTGCTATGAACAAGTCTGCATGGTCTCCATATTGTTCTATAAAAAGTTTTATTACCATGTCATTAACCCTAGAAAGCAGATTTGCAGAATTGAGTAATTGGACCATAGGTGAAATAAACTTGTGTAAGAATTATCGCTTAAAAGAATTTTTAAATTCAGAAGTAAATGCTAATTCAAATTACCAATAGAAACCTGGCTAAACAAGAAAAGATATAAGCTTGTATAAAAAAGAAGATCTTGGAAACTAATTTGCTTCAAAATCTTGTAGACTGGATGGTAATATGTGAGACATTATTCTTAGAATAGGGTGTAAAATTACTAGAAATATGTGATAAGAAAGACTTCTCTTAATGAATCCCTCTGGATTTTTTTTTAGTGAGATCAGATGTGAGGAAGTTGCCACCCGAGTACCACAAGATTTCATGTGTAGATTTTGGCAAAACTAAAATAACAATCAGGCAGACATTGAAGTAACATAAATGGTGTTTATTGTTACCTTTGTTTCGTCAAAAACTTATCTTAGCAGTTATAGGGCCTCGAAGTGTTAAAAACATCAGACAGTCATACCATTAAATATAATTATGAACTAATTACATAATGAAGCTAGAATCATAAAATATTGTAATTTAGAAATATGTGCATATACGTTGTTACTACTGCAAAAAATAAATCAGAATATATTATGAAATATTTTTTTATTTGTAGTATTGAAATTACTGTGTACCTTCATTCAAAACTTGATTATGTAGAACCAGCATTATTAAATGCTAAAGTGCATTGAACATTAAAATCTGTTCTTGACAAGCATACAGATGCAAGTCCAAAAATTTAAATGTTCAGGAGAGCTGATAAACTTTTTTGTTTAAGGTTGAATTCTTATAAGTTTCATAAATATTGACATTTATGTTTCTTCTTCTTTTTTGACCATATTCGATCCCTATGCGGAGCATATGGCCACCACGCGGCACCTCCATGTTTCCCTGTCTCCCGACAATTGCTTTGCTTTCCATGCCAGCATCCTTCAGTTCCGCTGAGTACATCCTATGGACAGTACCCGACGGACGTCCGGGAAAGCCTCAATCCTACTTTACATTTACCGTAATCAAAATTCAATTTCCTTGGAAAAATGCTGTGTATTTATAAATTGATTCAGAGGGTTTTGTCATAAGCCGCATGAAAAAGTTCTTTCAAATTTGTCATTTTGATAGTCGATCAACTAAATATTCAATAATGAAAGAATCTAATTAATTTTTCTCATAGTACAGTGAAAAGGAATTATGTTCTCGGTACGCATTTAAAATGATTTATAATAACACTGCGTTAGGCACACCTCTAGTCTATATTAGTTGTCATAAGTATATTAATGCGAGAAGGCTAATGTCTGTTACTCCGCACTGTGAAATCAAATGATACTATTAAAGACAAATGAACCACAATTTTTCTCTTGACTTTTTATTACCAATCATTATTACAAAAATCATTTGCCGCTACGAGCCAAAGAGTGTGTTAGCAGAAATACATAATAATAAGCACTTGCATTCTTATGCTTGTTGCAAAAAAAGAAGTCCCTTGTTCTTTTGCAATACGACCAGTGATTTTTCCCAATGCAACGCGGTGGAACGGCGCCAGCACCTTTTTTCTTAGCATTTTAAATGTTACAAATTAATATTCGAAAATTGTTTGTCCATTATGATTGTAATGTATCAGTGACCTTACTCTGTGACCAGAACAGTGGGTTAAGTAAATGTTCGATTAAGGGCGCTTTTTGTGTCATGCGGATTCAGTTTTGTCATTTTTGTTCATAAAACTCGTTGCGCACTATATCCATTAAAATACATTGATTGGTGTTCACTCAGAAGAAGACGAGGCATCCAGATTCAAGTCTCAGTACGAACATCATTTTCTTTAATCGATTTCCGTTTGAAGACATGGGTGTCTGTGGTATAAAAAATATTTCCACCCACCGATCCAATCTTAAAATAAACAGGTCAAAGCAAGAGTGATTACTTAAACACTGGTTTTGTCCAAGCCCTATCCTTTTATTCTTACTCTTTTCGAAAAAAGAGAGAGGTTAAGCGACTGACAAAAAAACCACTGGATAGGACTTTCATCTTTCTGTCATTAATAAATACGATCATTGACTATACTTAGGTATCATTAACTCATTACTTCAAATTTTGGACTTGCATCTGTATGCCTCTGTGGTACAGAAGTAAAAACCCATTTGGCGAAACATAACTCATTAATTGAACGATATATATTTGCTACTTATATATAAAATCGTATCTATAAAATGCTTCATATTTTTGTGAAAGACTTATTGGCAAACAAATCACAAGTCCAGGATCTAAGGCATTACAATGAAAAAGAGCCCAGGTTTATGGTTTACATTATTAATAGTGTCATCGTCAGCGATAAAGGTTAGTTATACAAATGAATATATTATTTAAAATACTTTTACACTGAAAATCTTTTGAAATGCCCATCTATGCCTCTGCCATTGATATTGGAAGTTATTAAAATTCGATGTATTGTTTGAACAGCTGGAACAATCAAATATGGCAAAATTGAGTTTTATTCAGAGAAATGTATGATTAGAATTATCTATTTTTAATTCTTTCAACTGATATACTTGCCAAACAATCAAAATGAGATTTATTTATTTTTCACTACTTTTCATGCAACACTGAGTCATTTTAAAATTATAATAAGAGGTGTGGTCCATAACTTGAAAAATGTAAAATTAATTTTGAATCATTCAAATTTTGAACAGTCAGACAAGTTTGATCATTAACGACCCGGGTTTCGCCTTTCGACATATTCAGGCGTTCAAGTGCACAGATGAACTCGAACAGGCGCTCGACTGACTTGAAATTTCACCTAGCAACTTCAGTAGAAATCTTAAATTAAATTGAAGAACGTAAGTGATTGACACTCACAACAAAAATCACGTTTCCTTACATTTCTTTTATATATCAAATATCTAAATATCCCGCAAACCAAAACATTTTGCTGATGTCTTCCCCACGTAACTAAAATATTATTAAAAGTAACTATGTTAAATATGGCAGTGTGTTTAGTTTCAAGTGTATAATAATGTGACATTAAAAAATAAGCCGTGATTGACTTAAGCTGTTTTTTTTTCTAGCAGCCTTTAGTCTCTTTAAAAATTTGGAATTTTCTGATACGACAGTGAATAAGAAAAGCATAGATGTTCTCCATTTCACGGGTGGACTTGTTAACAGTGAATTTATTTATCAATTAACAAAGTTACAAAATGTAATGGTGGGGGTGCACTAACCGACTACTGAAGAGATAATATTATTATGTATATCCGGGGGTTTTTGTCCCATGTAACGCTGTGGGACGGCGTGCCTCCACTTTTTTTCGGCACTTTTAATGTATCCAATCAATAATCTAAAAAAATTATATTTATTTTGCTGTGAAAACTATTGATTTGTTTTAGAAACCATGAACTGTTTGGCCTTTCTTAGATTTCTTTTATGTGTAATGTACCGGATACCGTAACACTCTCCTCACAAATTAATGTCATAATACAAAACAATACCAGGTTACTTACTTACTTTTGACCAGAACCAGGGGTCTGATGCTTGATATATTTTTTGAAAAAAAGAGGTTGAGCAACTGAATTTTCGTAAAAAAAAATAATCTGTAGAGATACCTCCATGAGGAAGCCATATGCTCTACATTGAGAACGGAAATGGATTAGAAAAAATAATCTCAAGTAAAAAGCACTGTATTTATCTATTTTCAGAATTTTAATCTGGTTTTTGAAAGATCAGTTATTACTTACCACAACCCTAAATATGTGTCTGATGTGGAGACATCTGTAAAAAGATACAACAGAACATCACCTTCCATATTCAACTTTAAAATTATTATTAAAGATCCGTGGGGCGTCAACGTAACTGTTAGTAAAATCTTATCATATATTTTGTCAGAAATGAAGTGTGATTTATCGATTTTAATTAATGTAATGTAATCAAGAATGTAATCAAGTTTTATGTGAGTTTAATTATTACATCACAGATTCAACTGACGACTTTTGAATTCCGAGACAACCAATACAAAGAAAGCATTATAAAAACGAATGAACACATTTGCCACCTGATTGAAAAAGACAAAATAATAACGGAAGTCCTCAGGAGATATAGCAATTTACCTGAGAAATGCCCTGCGGTAATACAGACATTATTACATTTATTCAAACAAAACTTCAATTAAGTACAATTCAGTTGATGATTATAGAACTTACACTATTTTAGTACTTTGATAGCAGACCGATTTATTTATTATTAGGACTAACCAAAGTAACAGCTCTAAAATGTAAATTTTTATTAATAAGTCACGATTTAAGTTAAGTCTGTGAATAATCTAATCATTGTTAGAAAATATCACATCAAAATTGAACACATATGTATGTTTCAGTCCTAATAATTGTTTCCATAAAAAAAATTATTGCAGTAGTCAAAATGCTTTCAAGTTTTTTGGAATATTTGAAGAAAATACTATCATCGCTTTAATTTACAGGTGGGGCTTTTTCAAATAGTGGACTACAAAATAGAAGATGGCTCATTTTTAGCACAAGTTCCGCCATCAAAATGGCGATTCAACATCAACCTTGTACAAAATATAAACAAAGAATATATTTTGAAGTTTGAAGCTTACATTCGAATACGAAAACTTTCACCTAAGACGCGAATTAAATCAAACAAATAATAACAATATAAGATTTATACAAATTCTTCATCAGAAGATAAAAATGTTTTCCTCATATTTAATGTATAAATTACTTTACATAATACTCTTATTGTCATAAGTAGGTACTTTTACACTCAATCTAAAATTATGAAACTGCAGCCATCTATGTCCTTGAGTGCAAACTGAATCCAAAATTTTCATTAAACGTTTTTATTCCTTTGTGAAATAATTTAACATTTTATGTTTATCTAATTGATTGTATTTTGAATAAAACCTAATTATTAGACAAATAAATTATTTCACCCTTTTAATATGAACAGGTTCCCCATGTCCAGACAAGAAAATTAACGTGGTAGAGAAAATTAAGCCATAAAAATAATCATCCATAAAGATCAGATTTAATTAATATGGAACTAGTGCAAGTGCTTTATTTTTTTAATATAATGCCTTTCCACCTAGTTTTGACATTGAACACCTATGTGTACAACAATTAAATGTGTTGCATGTCGTGTAATTTTTTGTTATTGTGGTTAATTCATTTGAAAATAATAATAGCAGTGTGTATTTTGAAAAGTCGATACCATCAACAAAAAGCTTGAATGCAGGAGCAAGTTTAAAAACTTCATTATCTTCCAGGTTAAGCATTGCTGGCGATCATAAAAAAAGTTCATGTAGCTGAAGGAAATAATCCAACCAGTGTGTTGATGCTTTGAATTCTTCTGGAGCTTTATCAAATTTTACTCACCTGTAAGAAATCCATTCCCAGAGAAAAAATCACATTATTATAAATAGGGCGTATTTTCGGGAGAATTCCAAAAATCTTGAAAATCACGCCAGGGCTTATTTTCGGAGAAACACGGTATGTTCTAAGCCTTTGTGTGCTATAAAAAAAATCAGCGTTTAGAAATAACTAAAAATTTATAAAATCATCCATATTGGTCAGAAAGTAATTTCAGTTGGCATTGACGATTTCAATTGTATTCAAGTATTTTGTAATGATAATTAAATGACTCAGGAAGTTCCCACTGAATTACATATGAATTTATTACATATTTCATTTGTTTTGTAGCTTAATTTGTATAATCAAACAAATGATTATTTTTATTATTAATCTCAATTTAGGAGATCAGTGATAATACAGTTATTACTTTTTAAGTATAGAACTCAACTCTGCGAGTATCTATATAACGATACAAAAAGACATCAGGCCATTGCATAAAATTGCATCATCCCAATATAATAGATCACACCATAATGAAAGGTTTTTTGTGTACATCCATCATCGTAGTATTGGCGATATTAATAACGCCGTCTGCATCAAAAAAGGTTTGTCATCAGTATGCCTTTCAGAAGTGAATTTGATGGAATGTGCTTCCCGCTATACAGCGTTAATTACTTTTCATCATTTACTTACTAAATGCCCATTTCGACACTTTATATGTAGTGTTTGTGTGCCCAAACGTAGGTAGTGGGACATAAGAATTTTCATATTCATAAAGTCTGCACTAAGACTGCGTGCAATGACCAGTCATGTTTGAAAAATCACTTTATTACCCGACATCTTTTGAACTAGAACTGACCTTCATAAAAAAAATTAAATCAATTTTTTTGTGTATTTCTTTATCTTAATTCACCTTTTTTTAATTTGTCATGCTCGATTTTTGTCACGGGTGTGAAATATATCATAACCCCACAGAGAAATAGGATACTTCTGCGTGTTTAAAAATATCAATTCATTAAGGAATCTGTTTTGAAAGATATTATATTTATGAACTATGTATAATAATCATTAAAAATATTTTTTTTTGTCATATGTGTATTATGTACTTAAGTACTGTATTTTTAAAAAAAATATATTTGTCAAAATCATGGCGCATTGGCGTCAGCTGTAATGCCATGAACTACCCTTTTCATTTGAAACAATAAATAAATATTATATAACTTTATAAGACAAAAATATTAAATAATAAATGTTATAAAATTAAAATAATTTTTTGTGTTGAGATAAACATGTACCGATGGATAAAAATCAAAAGAATTCATTTCAATCCGGTGGAAACTTAAATGAGTGTGTTAATAACCTTTTTCATAGTTTTATTTCTGATTGCACATTCCTAGTCTCAATAGCATTTCAAAAAAAATTACACAAGTAAAATGTATATTATAGGTTTTGGATATCTTTGGTAGGTGTCAGATTCTTTTTCGAATCTTCTGTTCACATAGAAAATTTTCTAGTTTTTAGAAAACCTAAAATATTTTAACCTCTTTGATGACATGAAAGAAATAATATAAATTTAATTTATTTAACTCAACTCTTCAAGTATTTAAGAATAATAAAACATAATTCAGGCTGCCTTGCCTAAAGCCATTGACTACCGACATTGTTTAAATGATAGATTAACTCTCGCAGCTCGGAGACTAGAAAAATACTTCTCTGCCGATGGGGGTCGTTTAGGGACCCCAGTGGTTTCCTCATTATTGGCCTTATTCTTATGAATTCAAAAAAAAAATAGTCTAAGGGCTTTAAAATATCTCTCTGCAACATTCCTCATACATTTTTTTATAAAAATCCGTGGTTAATAATCATATTTTAAGTTGCGCGTAAAAAATACGTTATTCCAATACAAATATTAATTTGCAACTGACGCGTTCAGCGACGTTCAGCCCAGTTATCTTACGAACGATCGCTGATAAGCGGGCGCTTATCTCTTATCTTATCTTATTTATATAAACTACAAAAGGTCCAAAAAACTAAGATATAAGAATACCTTAATTATAAACATTGTATCACCCATATTAAAATAGATATTTAAGAAAATGTGGGTATTGGGGTCGCATTTCTTGAGCTTAGAACCGGAAAAGTTAACAACAGCAGTGAACGAAATCAAAATAAAAGATTTTTTTTATTATTTTTTTTTTTTTTTTTTTTTCCATGTCCGCTCCCAATATGGAGCATATGGACTCCTAATGGAGTTTATCTCAACAGAAATGTTTCTACGAGAACTGCTTGTTACTCAGTTGCTCAACCTCTCTTTTTCCAAAGAGAGTAGGAATAGAAGGAAAGGGCAAGGACAGGACTAGTGGTTAGCTAATCGCTCTCCATACGCCCCGTTCATAGGATAGGATGGGTGGGAGGGGGGAATTCAAGACATCACATACATCCATGCCTTTGAACAGAAATTCATAAATCGATTGAAAAATCAATTTATAAAACTGCCCGTACTGGGATTCGAACCCGTGTCCTCCGTAGCGGTAGAAGACAAAATGTTCCTCTACATCAGTGTTTCCCAAAGTGTGGTACGCTCCCCCTTCGGGGGACGGGAAGAGTTTGAAGGGGATACGTGCTACGTCAGGGTTTGTTTGAAAAAAACGAAAAAAAATATATTTTGATTGTTATTAGTGTTCATATATATTCTGGCAAGGGGTACTCGATCTTACAAAAATTATAAAAGAGGATACACAGATGTCGAAAGTTTGGGAAACAGTGCTCTACATGACGTGCGACATAATCTATGTGATGCTGCAATGTTGAGCACTGTGCCCTAACATTGTGCGCAAAATAGGGCATCATGTTTACCCGGTTTGAGATATGTTGCGTTGAAAGCCTGTATTCATTAATGGACAAAATGTTCCTAAACATGATGCACAGTATAGAGTAACTATGCAATGCTGCGTACTGTCCCCCAACAAAGTGCAGCATTTTTAAGTGACACAAATATGTTGCATGTTAACGCTCCAGGAGCAAGCAACACATTAAAATTTCTTCTTTTTTGTATCATGATATTATGATGTGATGCCAGTCAAAAATATGGTTTCAATTAAAGTCGTTGACTCTGTTTATAGATCAGGCGTGGATGATAATTATTGTTTTTTTTTATTGAATGGGACCTTACAAAGATTACAATTTAACTTTATTTGGATTGTTTACTACCGATAAAATTAAATAAAGTTCATTCGTACACAGCACTGACCAACATAACCTCAACGGGTTACATTTCTGCAACAACTAATGTGAGCTGTCGCATACACAAGCAAAATGTTTCGCGACATTGTTCCCAAGATATGAACATAGATGTGGAGTGTCATGTCCTGTGACATTGGTCCCCTAATATATGCATAGTTTCAATACATCATTTTAAAATATATTGAACAAAAAAACTATATTTTAGACCAAATACAAAAATTATTGTTTGGCTTGAGGGTATAAGCCATTAGTGACCAAGTTCTTTTAGTGTTGAGACACAAATCTGGGAATAAGAGCGTTGGAAACAATAATGCTGTAAAAATTCTAATTGATTGCTGAAAAGGGTAATTTTTTTATATTTTTAGAGCATGAACCTGATATTTGAACGAGCAACAGTTACATATCAAAACCCAAAATACATACAGAATGTGACAGTATCCCTTACAAAACACAATAGGACATCGCCCTACATATTCAATTATAACATGAAATTGTTACAAACGTGGGGAGTCAATGTCAGCGTAAGTAAAGTGGTATTTATTCAATTAAACTTCACATTACTTAGTATAACCTAAAACACGTGTTCACTGGTTAACAGGCCAAAGAAAACTATTTTTATTGCATGTGAAAAAAACAACATTAGTTCTGGATACCCCTAACAGTAGTATTTTCCCTGGATTCGGCAGTAACTTTGTTGGTAACACAGTAGGCACAACGGCAGTAACATAGGTTGGGCAAAAAATTGTGACTCATGTGTTACACTTCTTTGAGAATAGTTTGTTCGCTGATAATCTACTAAAAAATGTTTTTTTGAATTCAAATGAAATCAATAAAAACATTAGTGTAGATGCAGTCACAGTGAATAACATTGAAAATAGGACAGGCCGCTCACCATTGTTAAATTTATTTACTTTAGGATTTACCGTTCCTATTAAAAGTAATAAATTTGTAATTGATACTACTATTGTTTGAATCTAAGCACCCCTTACATCCGATTTAAAGGCAAGAACCCCAACATCTATTTTGTAATTTATAAGTTGAGAATAAGAATCAATGTTAAGTTTATTCGTGAATATTTCATTGGTCTGAAGATGCTTCTCAGGGGGTGAAACACGTGTGACTTTGTTACATAACCTGTGTAATAAAAAAAGTAATCAAATTTTATTTTAAATTAGTGTACAAATATTTAGAGAAGATATTGCTGTAAAATGATTTATCGTGTGTTTGAATTGTTTCATAGATTGCACTGAGAACTTTCGAACTACGAGATAACCAATATAAAGAGAGTATTATAAAGTCAACCGAACATGTGTGTCATTTGATAGAAGACGACAAAATAGTTACCGATATTCTTTGGAAATACAGCAACTTACCTAAGAAATGTCCAGTGGTAAACATAATGCTTAATTATAAAACTTTTAAGGTGTTCACTGTTAATTCAAACTGGAAAGGCATTATATTAAAAAAATAAAACACTTTCGCACTTTTTTCGCAAAATTTATTACGAACAGGACTGCTTTCGATAATTGTGAGCATTATCAACTGATCATACTGCTCACGATGATACAAACTGGTCCTGATCCTAATTAATATTATGATACAAGTGTTATATTTTTTAAATATAATACATAATTTATACATATACTGTAAGTATTCATTTGTGGACACTGATTTATTATAAAGAATCTCCATTCACAAGCTCGACGATATAAAACTGGAGCAACTTTCAATTCAATATGAAAAATCTGAGACACATAGTACTCGGTGAAAGCCCAGTGGCAATCAATGCATTCATTCTGAGAGTATTGCTTTAAGGTTGAGTTATGTCACCTCACAAAAGCTTAGAGTGAGCGGATACTGAGATCGTAAACAGATGCTTGTGGTGAATATAAGCATAACCATCCTAATATAATATCCAAAATCAAAAAACGGCAACAGATGTACTGTGAGCGCCCCAAGGGAACCTGAATCCTCCTTACCTTTTCTTTTAACATTATGGTTTCAATAATAATTTGCATTGCAGATAATTTGATAATATTGTAAAAATAGTTTAGTGAAAATTTTCCGTTACAGAGGGAGTCATTCACAATAACAGATTATGTCATGGTAGACGGTACATTTGTACCACAAATTCCACCATCAAAATGGCGTTTCAACATTAACTTGTTTCAAAATATAGTGAAAGAATACATATTGAAGTTTGAGGCACACGTTCAAATAAAAAATCCGGTACCAAAAAAACGACAGTAAATAAAAATTATGTGACTCATAGATTAAATGATTTTTTCAAATTGTTATTTTAAATAATGTGCTGTTTTTTGTGAAATATATGCGATTTTCATTTCTTTTTCATCAAAGGGACAATTTTGAAATAAAAAATACTTTGCAGGCTTTTTGCACACTTTTTGTTTTTATAAAATGTAAGACAAAAAAATCTTTTTTTTACATTGTTGTACATTTATATTTTGAACTAATTATAACTACTCTTTTCAACATACTAAAAAATATTTTTAAAAAATTACCACGTGATTTATGCAATTGTTTGTTTGAAACTAAGTCCTGCTATCTAGGTTCAACTTTGTGGTGTGAATACGCAAAACAGGAGCAATATTGTTATCTGTTAAGTTTGATTTATTGAAACTTGTTGTAAGAAACTTAAAAATGATTTTTCACAAATCAGGAAGCTGAACACATCAAAAGGTCAAGCAGGCACACTTCATGAAACCCAGTTATAGAGTATCCCAACAGAAGTTTTAGAACGACTGCTTGTTATTCAGTCGCTGAACCTAGACTGTATTGATGGTTCGAGGTTGGAAAGATGGAACTAGGAAAGGATGTAATTTTTAGCTTACCACAATTTTTTTTAGGAACAGTGTGGGAGGGGATGTAAACATCACAGACTTAGCATGTCTTTGATATTCATAAATCTATTGAGAAATCAATGTATCAAATGGTAATTGAACAATGAATACTTTAACCAATCAGGAAAAACCCCCAAGAGCATTGGCCACTATACTTAACCGAGAATCGTATAAAATAACTTGCCGACACCCTTACAGCAGTAAATAAAAACATGATTTTATTTACAAAAATATTATAAAATATCATATGGAAAAAGATTTTTTTGGTTTTAATATTACATTAGATTTAGTTTAACTATAATATTTACACAGTAAAAAAAAATCATGAAACTACAAAATATTAGAAAACAAAGTAAATGAAACATTCATTTCGAAAACAAATCTATAACTCGGTCAATAAAATAATCAGAAATATGCCAAACAAATACCAATGATGGGCAGATTATGTATTTATATAATTATAAGCAGTGTGTATAATCTTGTGATTTCTATGACTGTGTTGGTTATGAGGTAATTTAAATAATCTTTTGATTTTATTTAGATAGTATGTATGTTCATCAACTTTTATAAATCTAACGCATCGTAATCATCATCCTCATTTTGAAAAATAGACGTTTGCGAAGAGCCAAGCTTCGGTAAGCTATTAGAAATTTCTACTTTGATATCTTTGCTGCGACCAGATAAATTAGTTTCGTTATCTTTTGGTAATAAATCAACTTCGTTGAGCGGTATAGTGACAGAAATATTATTTCTCGCATTGGGTTCGATTGAAGTTTTCTTCTCATTTTTATCTTTAACGAATGCAAATTGAAGTAACTTTTGCATAGTTTTATCATTGACTGGCGATATTACCATATTTTCTTTTTTGACATTTTGCATACTGATTTCAAAACCACTCTCTGCATTTTCTTTGGATACTACAGGATCGCAATCATTTATTAATAAATTATCGTTCGGTGGACAATTAACTTCTTCAATTGCGACTGAATTGGTGGTTTCATTTTGTGAATATTCAAATAGAGAGAAATCGTCTTCATTGTCACTAATATCAAATCGCATAGTATTATGAAAAACATCATTAACACTCGGCAAATGTTTTAATATTTCCTTTTGATCTATATCGCTTTCAGAAGAACTGGATATTTCTTTCGGAAGACTTTTATTTTCCATGTCTTTTTTGCCAGAATCTTTACTTTTACTTTTAGTTCCATTAGCTTTCTTCATGCGATTTTTTGGTTTTTGATTCATTTCATCTAATAGAGTTTGTAAATCGTCACATTGAATTTTCTTATCTGAATCAGATATTTTGGGCTTCTTATTTTTCTCATTTACATTAGAGATAGTTTTTTTTGTTATTCGTTTTCGCTTTCCCGTGATCACACCGGTGTAAGGTTTTCTAGTTAAGTTCAAAGTTGAGTGTTTTTTCAATGATTCTGCAAGTAAAACTGCAGTGTTTGCTTTTTTTTTAACATTCAAAACACTGACTGAAGAATTTTCTTTTTTCAAAACCTCATCTACAATATCGCCAATGGTATCGTTATTTTTTGAGTCTGCAGCCAGCTTTTCAGTGACATTAAATTCATTTGACACGTCTAATATCACATCTAAATCTTCTTCTTGGTGCGTATCAAACTCAAATTTACTAGTAGATTTCTTTTCGCCAATCGTTGCAACTTTCGGATTATCATCAGCATTAATTTTAGGATCAGAAGTCTTACAAAAGAAAGAACTTTCAACAATACACGTAGAATCATCATTAATTTCAGAGGTTTCAAATAGACTATCAGCCAACTTGAAATGTCTGCAATTACCATTGCCAATATCGGAATTCAACTCCTGCGAACTCACTTTCAAGAGTTTAGAGTAATAGTCTATCTCACTGTGCCATATTTCATAGAGGTTGAAACTAGAGAGCAAACTTTTAGCCGTCTTGAGATATTCAAAATCAGGATATCGGGTAAAGTTGGAGTGTAAAGCATCAGAAGTATTTGAAAGCGTACAGTCTTGCATCGATAAATCCATGAGACAGACTGCAGTGATGGCGTCCATTGTCATTACGGTGTTGTGATACATTAAACGGGCGTGCGCTTGAGATAACCTGTCATTTAAAGATGAAGTTATATTACTGATTTAAGCTGCACATAACAATAGCAATCATTTATGATAATTTCAATAGACTAGATTTTTTTTTATTCAAAATATAATAAATAACAATAGATGAGTTATAAGATTTTTTGACTGTCAAAGATTTTATTCAAAAAAAGAAACACAACACAGGTATATGGGTTGTAAAGTGATACAGCTCAGTTCAGTCAATTGGAATCGGCAGTAGATTGGTTAAGTCATATGCATTGCTGAACAAAATCAAACCACTAGAGTTTTGGAGAAGAAGCAGCCCATGAAAATGCTTGCTAGATGAAGTTGTCAATAATGGTTTTAAGTTTGATTCACCAAATTGGAAAACAGTCAGATGGAATAGGAACAAGTGGAGAGACTATTTGATCCACACACTCACGACTGATAATGATATTATGTTATTATTTTGGGAAGACATCGTCTTATGATGAGAAACTCAAATCCAGTTTCTCATTTTTTAATTACAAGCTTGAATGAAGCTTCCAACGGTTTGAAGATGTCACCAAATAAAGTTAATCATAAAACAGTTTCACTCTGAATAAATACGTTAGGCATGTGCAATGATTTAATGAAGAGCGACAGAGTGATACGTTTGATATGTTTGTATTTTTTCTATCTTACTTGCTGATGTAGAAATGAGGTTGTGCAATGGAAAAAAAAAGAAGTGTCGACTGCACACATTGATGATACATTTACTTGTTTATTTGTAACAAAAATATATAGCAAATTTCTCACCTTACTAAGCTGTCAAGCATTCTAACTGTAGTGCGTGACGGTTCTCGATTTTCAGCCTTTCTCTGCCGCACGTAATAAGCATGTAAGATATTATTTGCACTGGATGTCATTGTCACATCTGATGGTCCGATCAAAGAGAGGTATAGCTGAAAGAGTAAAGAAATCGTAATTGTAAATTTCTACATAATTATAAAAACATACACCATCTCTACCTTCAATAGCTGTAATTTAAATAGATTTTGCTATATATCAATAATGATAAAAGCATAATTATTTATCTGTCACGGCAATAATGTGTTAAGCACAAAAAATCATTTAAATATGGCTGCAGAACCTACAAAAAATTGGTGGATTTAAAATCAAACTTTGAATATTATTATTAATACCTAGCCAAGTACATGATCAAATGGTCAACATCGTTGACTGCGGTTGAGGAGTTCATGTGTTTGAATTGGAGTATGACCAGTTTAATAAAATTGCTTTTTGTGACGTCAAATATTCCCTCTCTGATCCTAAAAAAGGAGTGTTATGAGAGTGATTATCTGACGAATAGTCCTGTCCTAACACTATCCCTACTCTTTTCCAAAAGAGAGGTTGAGCAATTGAACAAATCTCATGAAAAAATTTCTGCTAAGGTAAGCCCCATCAAGAGTCTACATGCTCTACATAGCGTACATGATTATAAAAAGAAAAAAAGTACCTGTAATCTTTCCAATGGCCAGGCCTTCAAATCTATTGCGTCAGATGTTTCCCCAAAGAGTATATAATCAGATACCAACTTATCCCACTTTTGATTCTGCGTGTCAAGTAAAATAAAAATTAAGTCAAACCTAAAACATAGAAAGAAATATTGTTTAAAAACTGCACGTAATGGATTGCAAATCCTTAAAAAAATTAAGGCAAGACTGGACCAAAACATAAACCATAGGAAGTGCTAGATAGTGGCCAAATATTTATGTGGGAGCGGATATGACAGAACAAAGAAAAAATATTGGACAATACCATGTTCCAATAAACAAACTTCTGATAGTATTTCAACTCAACACAGGAATGAAATAAAAAAAATCTAATCATATTTAAAAAAATAAAAGCAGGCTTGATGAATGAAATTTTAACTTGCCTACTGAGTAAAGGTGTACCCAGTGAAACATTCACGCTCAGTGCTTGATCTGTGTCGTAGTGACCCTTCGGGTTACAAGCTGCAATCACCGCACATCTCGAGTTTAGTTTGCATATGATACCAGCCTAAAAACAAAATGCTGTTTTAAAAAAAGCAAAATAAATAGAACCTATGTTAAGATGTGAACCTTATTGAACAAAAAAAGTCTGTCGTTTCTGAAATAATAATAAAGCAGACCACTATTTTATATAATGCGTTGTTTGGTTCTTACTTTGGCAACTGAAATTGTTTGCTGTTCCATAGCTTCGTGTATACTCGCCCTGTCATGCTCCCTCATCTGAGCCAATTCATCAATGCAACATGCTCCTCCGTCTGCCAAAACAAGAGCCCCTGCTTCTAACTGCCATTCCCCATCTTCCTAGTGATCAAATATGATTAATAATGCCGTTTCATTTATTTTTATTGAAAGAGAGATCCAGCATTAGGGTTATTGGCTTAGATGCTGAGCTCTCGGCCTGGATGCTAAAGATTCTCAGAAGTTGCAAGATTCTGTGAAAGCTTCTTAGTCCTGTCTGTGAGAATATAAATAAGTGTTGCAAGAACTATGTACGTGGGTAGTCATACTGGAGTAAGAAGGCAGAGAATAGAGTAGAGTGAAGAAGATTGATTGAAGAAACCAAGGTTCCCACAGGCTGTATAGCCAAAGAAGAATAAAAATTTGGCATCCTTTGTTTTTTACAACATTTACATATTGACTGTAGAAAAGGAAAAGGACGTAACCTAGTTTTTTTCAAAAAAACTTTTTTTCGATAATTACAATGTAAACAACTTGATACACGTTCTATAAAAAGGATGTAAGCTGAAAATGCCATATTAATATCTAAGTTTAGCTTTTGAGTTTGAAAAAAGCAGGGCCTGGGGAAATTGCGATCAGGAAAAAAGACTTATTAAAGGTTAATGAAAAAAATATTAATTTAATATCGGATAGAGTCAATTAAAATCCAATTTATCAATCTTCATGCTTTTCAAGGTTGTGTATATTTCATAATTTATCTTTGGCCCAAAATCATCGAAAAAATTTTGTGTCTCCGGTAAAGTTTGTTATGTGTTGGTTACATCCTTTTTCTTATCCAATGTCGAATTATTGATGTAACAACCAATATTCAATACAAATTTTATGATAAAACAACATCCTTACTCTAAGTGCAGTGCACGTTAGGCCGGCTTTTGTGCTGCCAGATCCTGAAGTGAGAATAGACCTAGAAGTGAGAACAGCTCCTGCTTTCAGCAATTGGGATTTCCCGGTTCCCGGATCACCCACCAACAGAAGATGACACTGTCCTCGTACAGATCGAGACTTGTTTTCGTCTGACGGCGATGACGTTTTTGTTTGGTTTAAATTCTCATTCTCTAGATTGTGACTAGAGCCAGTAATAACAGTCAATAGTAGTGCCATTTTTACCATGTAGAGACTGTACACCTGAAATATCCATTAATGTAGTGTTGGTTTGCAATTGAGTTTTGAATGAAACCAGCTGAACATTATTTCACCAAGAAATTTAAATAAAAATGGTTATCACCTTTGGGCAAACTGAGGCTAAAATGACGTCGCGACCTTTCATTGGAAATTTTTCATATTTGGACCAGAATTCATCAAAATCTTTTTTCACGTCAGGTGCAATGGAAATAGCAATGGACTTTTGAGCGTTGCATATTTCAATATGATTTGCTTTTAACACGAGTTCTACTTCACATTTTTTGTTGGAAACTAATGGGTTCCACCTTCTCATAACTGTGCCACTAAATTATAAGTAAATACATTAATTAAATAAATAAATATGCAATGTATTATGCGTGTTAAAACAGAAACAAATAATCAATATTTTACTCTGGTTAATTAGTTTTGGCAGTACATTCAACCCTCGCTTAACACGAAAGATAAGTTCTGCTTGATAATCATGTTGAATGAAAGAAACCGTGTAAAGCGAGACTAACAAATGTATGGAAAAGAGGGTTATAGGTTCTTTTTTTAGAAATATTAATAAAATAAATACATATTACTTTTGAAAATTTATAGGAACATTATAAAACAAAAAAAAAATATTATTCGATCTCACTATCAATAGTAATTATCACGGGGATTTTTTTTCTTCTTTTTGTCATCATGTCATCATCAGTGACTTCATCAATGCCTTCGATTATATTTCCATAATTTTCCGTCGGCCGTATCAAAAAATCTGTAATCTTTGATTGTCAGTCTGTTTTAAGATTCGTGTAAATTTCTTCATAACTAGCAATACATTGTTTCATTTATCGTTTAAATTTTAAAGTTCGATCCATATCCGGATCATTATTTAGAAAATTAATTTCTATATTTCTTGCCATTTGTAACCCATATTTTATTGTTTTTTCGTAATATGTACAATGCAAGACTTGATAAAAAAAAATCTCCAAAATGAAAACCATGTTAAACCGAAATCGTCTTAAACGAGTACCGTGTTAATCGAGGGATAAGTGTATTTATATATTTGTGTAAGTTGTTGCTATAAGTATAGCACGTTATAAATATGTACATAAAATATTGATTATAATTCATACCAGATACTAACATCATCTCCGGGTTTACAGCAATCCACCAAATCATCTTCTAATGTCACCCATATGGCACTCGGTATTCCACCAACACTTAGCCTATTGACTTGCTCCTGTTGAAGATATATGTTTCGGTTACTTCTGATAAGTGTTAGCAACGTAACTTAGTTTTCTCCAGAATGTAATTTGAGATTAATTCAACGAAAAAATGCAATTTATCCAAACGTATACAACGAACGATGGGTTAACAGACCACAGTATATTAAATGTAATGTTATAACATTACATTAAATGAATAAAATATCAGCTGGTGTAGTTAAGGTAAATAATTTTATTAAATAACAAATTCATTCAAGGCAAAATGGTAGTATTATTACAGCCATTTCAGCGGAGACAACAAATCATCGGTTTGATACTCCAATGATTCATTAATGGTAGTAAAACCGTCGCACACACATGCAAAGATGCATCACCCCATGTACTGAAGTGTGAGTTAACTCAAAGAATATGATCAAGTCAGTCGGTAGATTTTTAAATACCTAAATATCTCTGAACATAACACAGTTGTATTTCAAATTCAGAAAATAATCTATATATTAATACTCGATAATGTCCGTATGATTGCATGATTGTCCGCGATTTCCCCTCCCCCTGCCCCTTCCCCCTCCCTCCTCAAAGCTCCGCTGACGCAATATTTTTATTCATACTAAAGACATATTTTCCCAATACACTGTTTATTATTTGACGAAACAAATCAAATCGCTGAAAAAATTTCATACAAAAAAACGCCGCGACCGTGGATCGAACACAGAACTCTGGATTACCAGTCGAGCTCTCTATCAACTGAGCTAACGTCATAATTATCAAGGCGATAAAAATAGTGTATATAAATTAAAATTTGAAAATGGAACGATATTTGTGATTCACAAACCGACTTCGATTGTTTGTATTCAAGATTCAAAAATGGAACACCTGTCAAATAATGAATGTGGTTTATTTTACATAATATAGTTTCGACAGTTAAATGCAAATATTCCATGTGTGTCATATGTATGCTGACGGCTATTAAATATTTTACGTTTTAACAGAGGGTATTTAGAATTTATCCCGTTAATTTAATAATTTTGTATCTTTTGTTTTAAATAACGAGTAAACGAGTCTATGCTTTGGAAAAGGTAAATTTATGCTCAAATAGTAATATAAATAAAGTAAGCGAAATAGTTTGATAGATTGGGGACAACGAGATTAAAATACGGCAAAGTGAGCCAAGTTAGGATGATGGGAAAAAGTGAACTGAACCCACCCTTTTTATTGCATAACTTAAATCATTTTTTCTCTAAAATACATTGTTCATGCTTTCGATGGATTCGTCGGTAACTTTGTGGAAGTTCATTTGAATATAAAATAAAAAATAACTTAGATTATTCCACGTATTGTGCTACAAACTGTGACACGTGTTTCGCCTCTTTCAGAGGCATCCTCAGACAGACTTACTTTTACTTACTGAAAGTAAGTCTGTCTGAGGATGCCTCTGAAATAGGCGAAACACGTGTCACAGTTTGTAGCACAATACGTGGAATAATCTAAGTTATTTTGTATTACTTTTTTATGCTTATTTATTGAAAAAACTTTCACATAAAATTAAAAGTTGATGACAGTTCCCACAAAAAATAATTGAAAACGTAATTGCACTTAAAAGTCAAATGGAAAAGTTTCACCCTTTTTTCCCTTAAAGACTCATATATTCCTAAAAATAAGCTCCGTTTGGCGAATTAGTGAAGTTAATTTATTCTGATTAATTTGATAAATATGCATTTGATTGTAACATGGAAAATTTCATTTTTTTTTGATAGTTCGAAGTTAGAAGGTTGATAGTTCGAATCTAGCCTTGAGCGTTTTTTTTTGGTTTATAACATTATTTTTTTTTGAAAACTTTCTTTTTAAATCACATTACATCTTGATCGTATGAAAATAAATGCTATCAAAATAACAAAATCCGATTGACTAGCGAAATAAGTTTTTCAAAAAATAAATATAAGACGCAATTATTTCAAGATTTGTTTTTAATCTAGATACATACGTGGTATAGTTAGTTGTTGGCGAAAGCATAGTTTCAGTATGTGTAGTAAAATAACGTCAGTAAAAATCATTATATATATTCTAAAAAACAAGTTCTATTTGGAGAATAAGTCAAAATTTTGATAATTTTGTTTTGATAAAATGTCCAATTAATTTATAATATTTTGCATGTGAATATTGCATTTTTTATATAAATATAATTTAATTCTTTGCCCATTTATTTTCCGACTTTTTTCTCACATTCCATTGAAGTGAAAAAAAAAGTTCAATAGATATTAAATTATTCTAAAAATTAGAATATTAGATTATTCTAAAAATTCCAAAATCTATATATTAATAGTCGATAAAATAACCACTTTTCACAAATCACAATTAACAATTCACAATTCACAAATGTGTGCGTACTGATGTCCTCGGGTCTTTTTCTTTTTCTACGAAATATTTTTGTTAGCGTACTTGAAAATTAGTTGAATAAAATATATATACTACGAAAAATGATTGTTAGCAACCTTGAACATTATTCCAAAAATTAAATAATTTACAATTTAAATACTACAGGGCAGGGCTGTCGATATATGCCCCAATATATTTATTTTATTTTTAGAATCTCTGGCTTATTCAATAAATAGGTTTGTAATTTTCTGACTACTTAAAAATGCAACAAAAATCCCCCCGTTGAGGTCAACGGGCTTACAGCTAGTCTTCTTTAATAAAAGTATTCAACTAGCCTGTATTTTCATTTCCTGATAATCTTTGCAGTTATCTCTGGTAACTTCATTAACCGGGGAGAAGATATTACTCCGGCATTGTATCTCAGGGTTGCCACATTTTATTGGAGCCTTGATAACATATCGCTGTTCGTATTTCCCCTCCACGAGTTGTATATAATGACACTTTGTGCACTTGTAGCATCTTCTATATTCAAGCATCTTCGATTGTGTCAATCGAATGGCTGTTCCTTTAAGACAAACATATGTACGATCAGAAAACTGGTGAAACTCATCTAATTCTCCTTAAAATTTTCTTACCATGTGGAGCATCTGGCGACACTTGTTCCACATGTAGTTTCCAAAAAGACTTTAGAAGTAAGAAGTATTTTTTTTTATCCATGTCCACTCCCAATGCGGAGCATATGGCTTATAGTAGTAGGGATAAAAGGATAAAGTTAGGACAGAACTAGTGGTTAACTATTCGTTCTCCCTACCCCCAGTTATTACAGGATTGGAAAGGGTGAGAGGGAATTGACATGAAACAAAACCCATGTTTTCGAACAGAAATCGATAAATGGATCAAAAAAATGCTGTTCATACTGGAACTCAAGCCCGTGAGATTCGGCACGTAAGCTCACAACGCTAACCTCTGTGCCATATAACCCGGGAGAAGAGGTTTAAATTTTATATCGCCACCTCAATACTAAAACAGATAATTTGATTTTCAAGGTTATAGATAGCTATTTTGCATTTCTAGAGACCTGTATTTTAGCATTTTGGGATAAAAGAAAATTTTAGCTCAAAACGGAAAATATGCAAATAGATGTTAACCTTTAGAGGAATATGGTCGCATATGTGCGTCCAAATGTAATACAAAATATTATAGAAAATTAGCGGAAGAATATTAATTTTTTGTTACATAATTTCTTCAAACATTTTAAAAATATTATCTGGACTGGTTTCGCGGCGAAATTTTTCTGCACCTGGCAATGACCTGTTCCTGAGATGTGGATAAAGGAACGAAGCATGGCGTTGTTTTCAGATTCATTGTAAAAATTTTCCTTGAAAGATATTGTGGCATGTTTTATCATAATATTTAACAAATATATGGCGTTGAAATAGCAAACATTGAATATATTTTTTTCTAACCTGTAACTTTGAGAAAACATCCCAGATCTTTATTTTTTGGAACAGTAATCCTATGTAGCTCAGGGCATACAGGTAATCCATAAAATCGAGCATGAACATTTTTCTTGACTGACAGCCTCGCCTGGGAATCGTTTTGATTATTTTTCAAAACCTCTTCTTGGGCTTTCAGTACATCTTCATTGCACTTCAACAGGGTATTGATTGGATTACACAATACACCATCACCCAGATTTGGATCGGCTTCAAAGAGATTCAAAAAACTGAAACGAAATTATAGCTTGTAAAATTTCAATTTCTAATTTTGTAACGATAAATCAGTTTGAAAAATTTGGTTTACTTACTCAACATTGACTGAGAAATTTTTGTAAGATCCATTATCTTGCAAAATTTTTAAAAGGTCAGCACTATGAACTGATAGCATATATTCTAGAAACATTTGGTCGCGATTTATTTTATTTTCTGGTAGGTAGTTCTTTGGAACAATTTCAAAATAAACAATTCTAAGGAAATTGACAGCTGACAGCCAATTCAAATATTAGGGCTGCCATTCTAAAATAACTGTTAATAATAAATAATGTCTAATTTGGAATTATAGAATTACTCAGATCAATGTTAATGCCTTGAATTGAGCAATTCAACATTTTTTTTCTAATTTAAACAAATAAAACATTTCAATTGATTCAATAGATAAAAAAATATATTTTGTAGTAAACAAATACAGCCAAGAAAATGTAAAAATCAAACCAAAAGCTTATAATAAAAAGAGAAATAATTTACCGTTGGGCCAACAAAACTAATTCAATGTAGGTAATTGACTTAGACCAAGAATATAGAGAAAACATCTATCAAACGGGTCAGAGCAAAATTAAAATTCAAGCAAAATTTACAAAATCGTTTCAAAAATCGTATTGATTATATTTTACACCGAACAACAGCAGCAAATGACTCCTATATTTAAAAGTAAATAAAATTATGCGTTTATATATGTATGTACCTGTTTCTCATTGTTCTTTTATATTAAATAAAGAAATTTATGGTCATTGTCTACAAACAAACAATTTTTTCTCGAATTTGAAAAACAAATTTTACTTTCTAATATATTTTTGATACTTTTTACGCAATATTTTTTTGACGTGACAACGTCTTATAAATCGATGAACGCTCGCTGCATGCACGAAAAAACATGACTCATTTTCCCGTTTGTTTCGTTACGCCGACGGCAAGCGTGCGAGCGACAGCGCGGATAAGCGAAAGAGAGGCACGATCGGCTTACCGTTCGGATATGTATCATGTAATATTTAACATTATAGCGATATAATATTGTCAATTTGAGTAATTTATATGGTAAATTCAAATATGGTTATAATCCATATAAATAATTTTATTTATTTATCAGTTGACGAATGTTTTTGGTATAATATGCATTATACCAAATATATAATACATTTGTCAAATATATATAAATATATGTCAAATATATTATACAAATGAATAATATATATAAATATGTATATATATATTATATATAAATTGTTATAATATATATAAATTGTATATACATATTTATATATATTATTATACATATTATAAATAAATAAAAAATATATAAAATAAATATATACAATAAAAATGTATACAATAAAATTAATTTATTGTACATATTTTTGTATAATATATACAATAAATTATAAATCAAATATTCAGTATAAATATATAAAATAAAAAATATATATTATACAATAAATTTATTATACTATATATTATGCAATAAATTTGTATAATATATAAAAATATATATTATACAATAAATTAATTGTATATATATTGTATAAATTTGTATAATATATATGTTACACCGAATCGGTGAAATTGCCTATTTCACGGAGTCGGCAGAAATTTTGCTGAATGCGTGAATTCGGCAAGCCCGTTGCCTATTGCACGCATTCGGTAATATTTCTGCCGACTGAGTGAATTCGCCAAGGTGTATAATTATTGTCTATGGTCAGTGTATAAATTCTTTAACTGTCAACATGACAGTTGAAAAAATAATTTTGACACAGAAGTCAAATTTAGCTTGGCTGTAATATTGTCATTATTGTTTTTGATTGTGAATGCAGAATGATGACGCGTTTTGAAAAGATTATTTCTATACCATGTTCCAACCATTTTTCACGAATTAACTAAAAGGGCCAATCTTCATATTATTAATAACGCTCAATGCGGATCTTGCCGTGGAATTCGCCTAATGATAACGGTATTTTGAATAGCACATTTTCGAAATGTCGTTCTATCCAATGAGAGCGGATTATTTTAAGCCGCGCGTGAATGTTCTGATATCTTCCCGTTTGAAAAATCGATATTTCTTGGTGTAGAGCTGAAGTATTCTATCACCATGGATCATAATATTCGAAAATTTTCGAATAATCAAAGATTTTAATTCGATTATCGAAATGAATCGTTGGATCGTGTGAATCAAGTGAGAGCAATATTATTTGGAGCTGATTTGATCAATTGAATCATAATGATAAAATCTTTTCACTTCTGACCTTGAAAATCATTTTGAATTCATTAATACATTAAGAATATTCGAATAATGATATGGATTTATCATAGAATAATATTTTGCTTTTTTTCATACATTTGGATAAAATGTGCAATTGATTTTTTATTTAAAAATTGCATTTGGTTTTTATATATTTTGACTATCTTCCATACTAGATAAAATATATTATAATTATAATTTTATTTTTTCATAATGTATGAGAATATATTTTGACTATTTTTCATACATTTGAATAAAATTTGCAATTAATTTCGATTATCCTATATGTGATACGGATTCCCAAAATTTTTAGAGTCAACACCCCCGCCCTCTGTTTTTATGATTTTTGTCATCCTATATGTAACACGGTTTCTCAATATTTTATTAGTCTACATTCTCCACTGTCTTTTGTTACTGTCACAGTGGAATGACACACTATTCTTTGTTTAAAATAAAAATATCATAACATTTCTTTTTACCATGGGTCGAATTTTTGTTTCTTAATTTAAATTTGGTTCAGTTGTAAATTTTTATTATTTACAGTGAAATCCTGTTTAAGCACGTCCAGAATTCACGTTTTCCGATATTAGCGTATTTTTTTACAACCCCAATTATTTTAATTCTTAAAGAGGTCTGGGTGTATTCTTAAAAACCATTTAGAGAATTAATTAAGCAAAACCTTCTGACTTATTCAATAAATAAGTTTGCATTTGATTTTCCACGCCAGTAAATATTTGATTTATCAAAAATGCAAAAAAATCACCCCGTTGAGGGCAACGGGCTTACAGCTTGTACATTATAGAAACGTCACCCGTTGAGGTTATGTTGTACAGTGCTGTGTCCGAACAAACGTTATTTGATTTTATTGGATGCAAAAATGCGAGTAAATTTAATTTCTAATTTTTATAAGCTTTCTACAATTAAAATATAATTATTTTATCATCACTGCGGCAGCTCAATCTTATACCATAGATAGTTCCAATATAACTTATTATGGTCTATGGTTTATTTTGACAACTGTCACAAAGGGAGACATTCCAAAGTCGAAAATAGATCTCTAAAATGACGCCCGATGAGTTGATGTCGACGAGTGCTGACTATCATATTACAGTTTTAACTTATTTGCAAGTTGTATGGAGATGAACGACATAGTAATTAATTAACAATATGCTTTTATATGCTATGAAATGACATTTGGTTTAGTTGCAAAAAACACCGCCAGAGCGCTGTGATCATAGACAACCTACAAAGTTTCTATGAATCTACCTGCTGAATGCATGAAATAAGCAAAAGATTTTATGCCGAATTCACGCAGTCGGCAGAAATTTTACCGAATGCGTGAAATAGGCAACGGGCTTACCGATTTCACGCATTCAGCAAAATGTCTGCCGACTGCGTGAAATAGGCAATTTCACCGATTCGGTGTAACATATACAATAATAGATTTTTTATTTTATATATTTATAATTCTGGAAAGATTAATATTTAAATTTATTGTATATATTTATTTAATAAATAAAATTAATAAATAAAATAAATATATACAATAAAAAATATATAAAAATATACGTCAACAATTGTAGATTTCATTTCACTCCTTCTTCGTATCCATACAAAATAATGTTAATTCAATAAAAATGATTCCATTTTATTTATAAAAGTATGCAATCATTTCATCAATGTTTTCTTATGACGTTGTCACGTTAAACTATCGTCCGTAAACCGACTTTACAGACAACCAATTTTTTTTATAAGTAGTTAAAAATTAAAATTAAACATACAATTTATTTAGATACATACTTAATATCTCAATAAAAAAAACAATCATACCTACTTAACGACAGGAAACTTTTGATATTTTGTTTATAAATAATCGCTAATTCTTTTTTTGCACTACCTTTGTCAAGGGTGTCCAACCTTTTTTGCCCTGGGATCGACTTTCAATCTTATGCTTTCTTGCAATTGATTTTTAGCATGATTCTCATAAGAAATTTTATTTAGTGTTTTTCCCTTCTTCAAACTTAGAAATGTTTATTTCAAATGGGAAATATATATTATTAGATAGGTATGTGCTTAAAAAATAATTCAATATTAGTATTTTTGTATATTTTATATTTAAATCATATATTTTTTCGAAATTTATCGAAGCTTTCGGGATCGACCAAATTTTACTTTGGGATCGACCGATCGATCGCCTACCAGTTGGACACCCATGACCTATGTTCTTTGTAATATTAGTTTCAAAGTCAATTACCTAAGTCGTTTTTTTTATTTATAAAAGTTGGTTCTTTTACCAAAATATTGGGAAAAAACACGCAATAAATTGTTCACCATTAATGTATTCGATAGTACTCCACGGCTGTCCAGGACACCGGAATTCTACCGGTCGAAAGATGAGACAGGCCGAATTAAGGATTTCTAGAGGTATCCACACCATACGACCCAGCCTGTTCCAACGTGTCTTTATAACTACTGACGTGGCAGAGTGATGTTTTATTTATTCCCTAATCTTCGATTTCCCCACAAAATCAAAACATCTAACTTCCATCATCTGATGCTAGCATTAAGTTAACTTCCTACTTTCCTTTTCTTTCCTACAGTAAAGCTTTCTAAGTAAACTAAACTTTCCTACAGCAAAGCAGCATATTAGTGTAAGAACATTAATTTTCTGTTTCATACAAAAATAATATCTGGACCGGTTTTGCAGTGAATTTTTTCTGCACCTGGCAATGACCTGTTCACAACCAATTTCAACAAAAGTTGTTCTATGAGAACTGCTTCAGTTGCTCAACCTTTCTGTTTCCAAAGTTAGTAAAGATCAGAGATAACTAGTAAAGATAGAATTATGGGTCAGAACACAACTGGTGGTTAGTTAATTGATCTTATCTGAGAAAAGGAGTGTAGACATTAAAACCGTTATTCATTAGAATAAAAATCTATAAAGGTATTGAATAACCAATTTATGAATATGTTTGAACTAAGATTTTTACACATAGACATATTAATTGAATACAATGACGATGACCACTTGGCTATATACTAAAAAAAAATGTTTAATTTTCACAGATACAAATAACTTATTCTAATAAATAAATTCAAAAATAAATAATAAACAAAACTGTAGAGTGGTCTTTATTTACTAATAAATATACTGAAACCACATCATAAATATTAAAGGAAAAAAAACACATATGTCACATAATGAATGTTTTATGCTAACTCCATCAGCAGTCAGTCATGCACAAGGAATATGTTCTAAAATCCATGGCACATAGGCTGACGTTCTCGTAAAAACATCGGGATAACCAACAGCGCACGGAACCCCAAAAGATGCAATTCCCACCAAATAGTCGTCTTTGACAAGTGGACCACCAGAATCTCCCTAAAATGTTTTCAGTAAATAATTATTATATTTTTTTTGATGTTCATTACTTAGCCACACTAAATTGTGAAAAACAGATGTTTGATTTTACTTAATCCCTTTCTAATAAGATTTAAAAGTAAACACACTGAATGAAAATAATAATGTCTGTTTAGTGGTCTTTAAAAAGTCTTACATGACAAGATCCTTCTCCGATGGCATTGAAAGTACACAATTGTGTTTGGTAGAGAGGCCTAATTTTTCGATAGGCATACAGACATGTTTCCATATCCAGAGAATGTAGATCTATTGTCTGCATATTTGGTATTGCAGAACCTGGGTTCTGAAAGTGAAAACCAATTCAAACAACCAATATTTAATTTTAATCAAAATTTATTATGGCAGACTTCAAAAACTTTGATCATTTATTCTTGTAACAATAATGTATGTCATTCAATAATCTTTTGTTGTGCCGACACCCCAAAAAATAAAGTAGCAAAAAACCTTTTGCTATTTTACACTATAGTAAAAACAAATGTTTTGCCTTTTAATTTATTACTATGAAAGCTTTTATTAAATTATATGGATTCTAAGCCATTCATTTTTAATGAAACTATTTTAAAAAATGAATCTCCAGCATGGTACTTAATTAAAAGTTAGTGACTCCTTTTTTTGTTGTGGAAATAGGTAGTTGCAATAAAAATTTTCAGATGTAATTGACGTTTATTTAGTTATGGAAAACAAGTTGACTATCAATAACTTTGGGAGAAATGTCAATCATGGAAAAAAATATTAAATGGAAAAATTGTCGATAAATTTCTCCTATAATGAAAGTAATTTAATTGGTACCAAATACTTAAATACAAAAATGGATCATTCTTACCGTTTTAGCTCCAAAACCAGTCAATGTTAATGTCTCGCTAGCACTTATGTACCTAGACAAAATAGGAACTGGTTTGACCAAATCCGTGAACAAGATTCGAAGATTTGTTATCAGTACAGCGATGTCATTAACTTTGGTCTCTGGGTTGTGCTCTTCGTGAGGAATGATTTGTGCTACACTATACTTCTGACCTTTACCTGAGTTTAAGTCGTTCACACCAACTACAGCCATAATGTATTCCGGCTTTGCTCTGAAATTAAAGCAAGTAGTCTTTAAAACATTGAAAAAAAAATATATATAAAATTTACAATCACACGTTAGTAATAAATCAATGGTTAACATCGTTAGCTTCCATGACAGATCTCACGGGTTCAATTCCCAGCACAAACACCATTTTCTTTAATCAATTTATTGATTTCTGTTCAAAGGCATGAGTGTTTATGATGTCTGAAAATTTCCTCTCACCCTTCAAATCCAAGTAAGTTTGAGCGATCTAACGATTGGTGAACCCATAGTCCTCTCCTAGCCCTATCTTTCTAACCCTACTCTTTTCGAAAAGAGAGGTTGAGCAATTGAGTACAAACATTTTTCGTAGAATATTTCTGTAGAGATGCCTCGATTAGGAGGCCTTATACTCCACATTGGGAGAAAATATGGATTTTTAAAAAAGATGTAATTGATTTTAATTAAATCAATTTAACCTTAATGAAGCAAAGGCAAAGATGATTATGTACCTATGTAGATTATCATAAAAACATCACAGAGACACCCACAAAATCATGAAGCAACTATGCATATAATATTGGTATCCCTACCTATTATACTTTGATTCTGGATCCGTCAGATTCCAAATTACATGCTGAATTGTGATTTTCACTACAAATATACAGGGCTCATATAATGCTAAAATTCATTTGCAATGAATTATTTCTTTTTCTCTTCACATTTATGTAGTAACATGTATGTTATAATACTATTTATGTAATGTGATAAATAAATTTCTAAAAAACTAATAATATATTTAACACTATTATAGTTATGTTTACTACACATAGTAAGATCAGGCATTTATCAAATGCTTTCTATTTCTATAATGTAGCTGTATAATTTTGTTTGGTAATGGTCTGGCTTAGTCAAAATATGTGTAGTGAAGTTATGAATTAATTTACAGAAGATTTTTAAACATAAAGTCAATATAAAATTGTTATAATTTATTATGCTCCATTGTTATGGTATATAATAATGGTCTGTTGGGTGCGCATAGTTTTATAAAAGTAGACTAATTTTATTGCTCAACTTCTCTATTCAGAGAGAATAAAGATTGTAAGATGGCGACAGGAAAAGAAGAGTAATCATTCATTGTACTTCCTGTTACTTAAGGATCTGATTGAAGTTGAACGGCAAATATAATGGTTATAGTTATTGTAGTGTTGTAGTATAATTTTGCACACCCTACGAAGCAATGTGCAGCTGAAAGAATTGCTTTTCTTGATATGATGGCTCCACCGCATACATGAACAGCATATACATTCTGTAGAGAGGCATGGTATGGAGCAGCATTAGCAGGAGCAGGTAATCCACCAACTATGCGAGATTGCCCGTCTGTAAATTAAGTTTTCTTGTAAGAAAAAAGTAGAAATATTTAACATTGTTTACTTATTTTAAAATTAAAAATGTCATCTGTCATTTAAAACATTCAACTGAATGTGGTTCTTGAACCCTGAGATATTCATCCAGTTTGAAATTGATTGGAAACGTTCAGTGATTGACACAAATCAAAACATGATGTCATTCCACATAAAATAATTATAAAAGCTAAAAAATTAATATACACAGGTACAGTGTATTCTTAATCGATAACCAAAAACTCAATTACATTTCAAGTGAACTGTGAAAATGGTTTTCAAGAGGGAAAACTCACTATGTCAAAATATCTCAATCTTTTATTGGAATCACTGTTATTGAGGTTATGTGAAAAAAGACTATAGGATATGCTATACCAGTATAGAAAGATTTTTCCTAATTGATGAGTTGCTTATTTGTAGACAACGAAACAGATCATATTATTAAGATATTCTTGTTGATGTGAATGTAGGCAAATACAAAGGTAAACTGATAATTAAATTGAACCTGAATAAAATCGTCATACCTTTTGTTTCTGAAATAAGA
>CM062836.1:1016679-1057261 GCA_031772345.1 Himalopsyche anomala
TCATTAGATACCTAAGTGAATGTATATTTTATTAAAATAGTTAATTCAGAGTAATTGGTTGGACAGAATCCATGCCTTGGAATGGTCAACGCATGCTGATGTTGAAATTATCCAAAATGTATGGGAGCTGGTATAAAACTATGTTTTGTTTACATATCAGTTTTGTTAAATAAAACACCAATATATTGCAATAACGATTAAACAATTGAAAATAATATCAATTTAGTTCAAACCTTGATGAATATTGTAATGAATTGTAATTGTAACCAATTTATGTTTGTTGTATATTTTGTAAGAGATAGAAATGGGGGACAATGATGCACACAAAAGTGAATTAACCGAACTATGAGATTCAGATCATTTGTTTTGGATTAATAACAGAAAGTCTATTTTTCTGTTGTAAAGTTTTACAACACATTATAATTAATATACACTTCCAGAAATAGTGAAAAAATTATGTTTATATTTGGTAGTAAATATATTAACTTACCTGCAAAGTCCAAAGCAACAAAACTTAATGTTAAAAATAATGCAAAATCAACAACTCTTTTCTGCATTTTTGAATATTTAATGATTCTATATTTTTATAACGTATTGATAGATTTGTTATTTTAAGCAAATGACGACTTTTTAATTGGTAAATGATAACGCAATTGCAAATTGACATATATACGTAATAAAAGCAGTGATGTAGGGTTTTTACAAGTATTATAATTTGAGCAAAAAATAATAAACCATTGGATGTCAATATTTTGGCAAACTTAATTGAGTGTAACAAAAGTCTTTTTTTTTTAAAGTACCAGAACTCATTTGTCAAGATTTTTACTTATGATTTTTTTCTTATCCATGTCTGTTTTCAATGTGTAGCATTTATTTGTTTAAAAAAATATTTTTTGCTTAATTAAAAACCACCAATTTGATCAAATAACATTTACAAATCAAATCGGCGTGCTAAGTCAAAGTTTTCATTATTGGTTCTCCTTGAACAAGAGAGCGATATATTATAGCTGTTTATTATAAATTTGTCTCATTGCTGTAGTATTTTTACATTCTTTTAGATAATTCTGTACCAACATTTGGGAGTCCCCTATAATATATAATATTTTGTGTGCACTTTGATTCCCGTGAATCTCAATCAGGTTACCGATATAAATGTATCCCTATTTCTTTCAAATGCAGAATGACAATCCATCCCTCTGTCATTTTATGTTACAGTAGAAAACTATTTTTAAAATAAACAGATTTTAATATTTTTGCACGCCGCTTAAACTGATAAAATCTTATCTTTTTTAATCTTATTTCATTGAAGATAACGAATGATTTTATTGATAAAAATGTAGTAGTACTTAATTGTTGAAAAAATATATTTAGATATCAATCGATATAAAATAAAGACGTTATCGTTTTGTCAATGATAATAAAAAAATCTAAATATGATACATGCGATAGAAAGGGAATTATATTGTTTTCAAGTAATTAGTATTGCAGACCCAATTCTTCTTAAATGTTGTTTCTCAAAGTTCTAAGAAAAATTCAAATATGCAATATTTAGCAAGAATTCAATTGTTTGTAGATTTTATAATTTTATTTAAGACCTATTTTACATTTCAAATAAAGGATTTCTGTTGTGCATATTTCATTATGAAAATTGAAAATTATCGGTATTGATAATTTTCAATTTTTAAAATTTCCGGAATCGTGACGCAGCGGTCAACGTCAATGGCTTCCGTGACGGATTCTACACGCTCAAAGCCTCAGTGTGAACACATTTTTTTTCAATCTGCTTCTATTCGAAGACATATGTGTTTTTAATGTCTAAATATTCTCTTCTACCATTTCAATTATAATGATAACAGGACGTAAAGATAACCTACCAGTTTTGTCTTATCCTTTCTATCAATATTCTCTTAAAAAAATAAAAGAGGTTGAGTAACACTTTTTTTCGTAGACAAACTTCTGTTGAGATACCTTCATTAGAAGGCCATATGCGCCACGTTGGAAGCGGGCACGTATTAAAAGAAATACAATTTTAGGCACATACTTAATAAATGGATAGTTCAAGAACTTTATCATTAATGTTTCCTGTAAAAGTTGAGTAAGCTCACAAATTAATTTAACATTTAAAGTGAAAATATTTATTGATTCTCTGACGTCTCAAGCCCATTAAAAAATATACATATATAATGATGTGTATTTAAACCACAAGAGACCATAGTGTTGCCACTGCATGTTAGTCTGAATAAAGATGATCTGATGGTTACATTCGACTGTGGAAAGGGAAAAGGACATAACCCACACATAGCAAATTTTACAAGAGGCACAAAAAACGTGTTTTGATGATTTTTGGCCATATGTAAATTATAAAATAAACACAACCTTGAAATGCATGGAGACTTCTGATGTAGGTGTTCAATTGACATAATCTAATATTAATTCGGCATTTGCAGCTTACATCGTTTTGAAAAAAACGTGTATCAAGTTGGATACAGTGTGATTATCCAAAAAAAGCTGTTTTGAAAAATCTGTGGGCTACGTCATTTTTCCTTTCCACAGTCGATATATATTAGTTAAAATTAAATAATTTAAAAAATCTTTAGAGTCGAAGTCGTTTATTTTTTACCAGACTCCACAGTCCTGGATTTTACCCTGAGAAGGTGCATTAACCCAGGGTTTCTCAACGGGTTCTCAGGGTTTCCTAAGGGGCCACAGCGTGTTCTAAGGGGGCCACAGAGATTTATTTTTGTTTTGGGGAGCCACAACACAGCTTAGGGGGGCCACGGGTATTGATAAAACGATACAGAGAAGAGCATAATGGCGGACGTCGCGCAGCTATTTTTTGTAAATCCGTAAATTACTAGCATTCTAGATTCAAAAATCTCGGCAGAGCTATAAAAAAGGTGGGTTATTGTAATTATAATTTTCATGGGAAGACAAAACAATGGTATGGGGGCCACAGAAAAATAAAGACACTCAAAAGGGGCCACGCTCCAAAAAAGGTTGAGAAACACTGCATTAACCTACTGCCATTGATTAAATAATATATAATTTTAATATTTCTCATTATGTAAGAGTAGAATTATTTTTTATGTTTTATGTAAAACATTGTTTTTATTATACAACAGTTGCTTTATTGTTTTAATTTATGGTTGAACAACAATGCACAAGGTTGCCATAAAAGTAATAAAAAGTATATTCTTGCATCGTAACATGCTTATATGAAGAGCATTTAAAAAAAACGTAACAGTTAACCATGAGTCACGTCCTAGCTGGAGAAAATATAGCGATATTGAGTCTTTAATTGATATAAATTTAAGTGGATTACATATTATAAAATAGTTGTAATTGCTTAAGCCAAATGCCATTAACATATTTTTACAACGTTACCATTTTACTAGTTATGTCTTACGATACCGAATCAAACAGTCACTGAGCTTCAAGAACACATGCTTGCGATTTGAAAAAGATTTTAATGCAGAACTCACGGATACACAAGTGTTACACAAAATGAAAGCAGCCTTCTCACAATGATTGTAGAAAATGACTGATTGGTATCTTCGTAGTTTGCAATCGCTCACTCGGATTTAAGCCGTCCACCGTCTAATTGCTGAATATATTATATTATAAAAACGACCACGAGGTTTCATAAGCGTCCTCGTAAAGAAACACTGACAAAGGGGTTTCTTAGGTATAATAAAAATGTATACTTTTAGACAGAAGTTTGTTTTTCCGAGATTTCTTTACCAATGCGAAAATTTCTGAAAGTACAATATTCCGTTGTATTATTATTTACATTTAAATTTGTGTACAGTTTTCGATATCCCAAATTATATGATGATATTATGACTGCGCGAATAAAGTGGAACTATAACTGGGACACAGCTTTAAAGCTGGCGTGACCGGCTACTCGCTGAAGCTTTTTTATTTTGCCATAATACCCATAGCAAGAAAAGCTAATTAACCTTACCTTTATACTAAACTTACACCCAGGTTATTACTGAGAGACTTCAACTGAAGGTCAGTTTGCATAACAAACAATGGACGAAGATTCTCGGAAACATTATAGGTAGTTTATTCACAAAGGAACGTTAATGAGCCTGACAAAATAAAGATGATTTAATATCTGCGTAAGAATAATAAATTATCTTATAAAGGTAAACCTGTGCTAAGTTCAGTACTCTTCTATTCTTTTTAATTACATTATGTTATGTAGTATGCCGAAGTTATTAATCACATTGCCAAAAGATTATAGATTATTTATTGCATATACGCAATCGACTTTCTTCTAATATTGCCCGTCTTAAAGCAGCAGGTTCTTAGTCAAGAATCGAGATGTATTTTTCTTCTTGAATAACGAATATTTTTTTGTGTTTGTTTAGAAATTTTAAAGTGTTTAAACCATAGGTTCCAAACCTTTTTCGGGTGGCGACCCCTTTTTATAAAGCCATGTGACTAGGCGGACCCCCCGAGGAATTTGAAATCCTCGATTTGCTATACTTTTTCGTTATTTTGTTGTTGTGACCCCCCTGAAAACCCTTCGCGACCCCCAGGTTGGGAACCCGTAAAACTTTTAAATATAGTTTAAACTTTAAACGATATGGTTGGCCGTAAAATGATTTTAATATGGAATGCTTAATCAACTGCATTTTATATAGCTCGTGAATATCGCTAATATATATTCAGACATTCTTACTAGAATTATACAAAAAAAACTGTTTTATTATGATAGGTTTTCAGTATTCTATTACATACATTGTATATATGATATTCAATATCAAATTGAATGTCACATGAAAGTCAATAATGTCGTTGCGTTAGTCTTAACTATATGAAATATACACATCCTTGAAGTGCACGAAAAATAATTTACTCGTATTTTGTTGACTCAATCTAATATTATTTAAATAAATAGATTATGGAAAACCTTTATGTAAGTCCCTTTTCCTGGCCGCAATTTTCAGTCTCTACGTTTTTTAAACTTAACCAAAATTTAAATACTAATTCGGAATCTTGCAGCTCATATTCTTTTGATAGAACGTTGTATTAAGTTATATACATTGTAATTATCGAAGAAAAACTGTTTTGAAAAAATTGTAGGCTGCGTCCTTTTTCCTTTTTAAAGTTGATATCTATTGGTTCCTGTGGTAGTGGTTTAATTTCTAATTGATTCTAAATGCAAATATGTTTACAAAATAATATGAATGGGCTCAAATCAAAGTATTTTATGAATTGAAAAACACAAATAAATGTACGTGAATATTAATTTAAGATTTTGACTGAACGCATGAAGGTGATGCCGAAAGGTGAAACCAGGGTCGTTAGTGACAAAACTTGTGTAAATGTATATAGCTCGAACGATTCAAATTTGGGTGAATATTATATTAACAAATATACAAATTTAAATGATTTGAAGTATTTTTTAACGGCTTTTCTTTGATTATTACTTAAGTTTTTTTTTACTTTCTTTAAAATCTCAGTCTTATCTTTATGATCTACATAACGTTACTGTACCTTTAATACCGAAAGAGGTTTTAAATCAGTTTGGGGCCCCGTTCATGCGAGATATTACAAATCCACGTTGATTTCTTTCCCTTCTAAACCCCAAATAATCTCTTTAACTAAAGTCGTGCTCATCCAACGGGCAGGGCACAGGATAATATATAAAATAAAATTGCAAGTTGCGGCTGCTCCTGTCACGGTCTTCTCCTAACTCAATTTTATGCCTGCGTAAATTCAATTTCCATTCACCGAATGCTTCTCCTTACCCACAATATTGCTTTTTATAACCACACGGTCTCGTCCCGTATCGGTGACGCGATATCAAGCCTACGCCTACGTCTTGTCTTTTAAAGAATAAAAGTTTATTTTTGTATATCTATCGATTACATCAATATAACATGCATTTAAGCGTAGGTTTACGGTTTTCCAACATTCATTTACGACACAAGCAAATCTAAATAAGGTCAACAAAATTATAATTATTGGATGATTTTTTTCTCAGTATGCAAAAAAAGTTAACTCTTCCCTTACTATTCAAAAAAAGCACAAGCTCCTGAGCTGTGTATCCGTTACACACAGGTAAACGGGAGTGAATCATGACAATTATATAACACTACTAGATCAGTACTGCATATTATTGTCACGATTCACTCCTGTTTGCCTGATGTGTAACGGATACACAGCTCAGGAGATTGTGCTTTTTTTGCATAGTAAGGGAAGGGTTAATACCGTTTTTCTCTTTCGTCGATTAATTTGGTAAATTTTAGAAATAAAATTCTATTTCGGGGTTTTTGCGTATCACTTAGAAATAAATTAATATCATCTTATGATACTCATTATTTTATGAACACGGAAAAAAGTACTAAGACAGTTTAAGATGTGAATTCTAAAAAGCAACTTTTCATTATTTCTAGCGTCTATAGAAGGATCAAATATTCAAAAAGTGATATGTCACAAATTTTGAAAAATGCCGTTTAATATCAGTTCTGATATCCATATATCCATAATATCTATGAATGAAAACCACAATAAGTGTTAAAAAAAAAAACTTTAAAAAATAAATCATTAAGTTGACACATTCAAGCAAACCGTGACTTCTCCAACACTCAAATCATCACTTCCCAAGTTTTGTATTTGTGTGACAAATCACTTTTTGAATGTTTGCTCCTTATGTTTGCTGATAATTTCACGTTGCTTCCATCGGTTTGGCTTTTTTTCTTTTGCGGCTTTTGCTTTTGACTGGCGTGAAACGTTTTTAAGCGGCTTGGAATCGGTCCATGGCTTAAAATAGTTAACAATTTGCTAAAAATTTGAAACCAACACTTTTATCAACCATAGAACGGCGGCATTTCTATCAAAATATGATCATTTAACTTCAAAAAATAGTGTATATGAATTTTGAGTTACAAACAGTGTCCATACATATAAATATTTTTTTGAATATTTTGTTCATAAATAAACACTACAATATTTCCCGGGACATAACTATTTTATGTCTTGTGTCTCAGGACATGAACAAAGCCGAGATTTCTAAATCCCGACATTAAAATACCTTCCATTACCTTATTAGAGCAAATTTATTGCAAATAAAAGCAATAAATGTCGATTGCTAATTTTTTCGTTTGAATGTTTGAATGCATGTACTGTGAAAACACAGAAAAAAATGTATATTTCAGTATATAATATTAACCCGAATCATTTGGTTGAATTTTGGTTTGACTCTAAAGATTATAGCTAGTTTATGAATTTCTCTTCTCGAAAAACGCATAATTAATTATGGTTGTCGCCCTTTGCAACGCGCTTATTTTGTTTTTTTCAGTCATTCCTTCTAGAGTTTTCCATACAAATAAGAAAACGACCTGTGCTTTATTTTCACAATAAATAATATCAGATAATTAAAAAAATAGCATTACTAGCTGCCCACAAACAATGTGAATACTCTTCTTATTAATGTTTGAGCACTCATTGTTAGAGTGTATTAATGTTTTTAGCTAAATTTAAAAAAAGTCCGAATATTTTTTATTTTTTTTCCTCTACCTACAAAAAATTTAAGCATGATCAATTTGCTACTTTTATGAACGAATTTTTTCAACTACAAGGAATAATAATTATGATAGTGTCAGGATTATGAAATAATTGGAACTACAGGTAATGTAACATAATATTTTATCACTAAATATTTGAAAAAACATAATTGGCTCATGAGTTTGTTATTCTACAATTCTTACACAATTATCACAATTTTAACAGGTTTTTCTTATACATTGAAAGTGCTTAACTACCTGAGCGAAACCTGTTAACTTGTAAGGTATATATTAATTTCTAATTATAACTTTATTGAGATGTCGGAAAACATAAGACATTATATTTTTACAATTTTGTTTTCATAAATTATTTTATTGTCACATATGTATTGTCGATTATTATATGTTATAATCAATGGCATTTTATCAAAGATTAAGATTCTCATTTCAGCCCCAGCATTTTCAGTAGTATATGTTGCGTTGCCATTGATTTGCCATGACTTGTTTTTGTCGTCGATTAAATAAGGCCATGGTTAAGATTAGTCTACCGTCTCTAATGGTTATCAGGTATATTTTCTAATAAACATTAAGTAGATTATCTCCAAGAGGCTAAGTATTGATGCACCGAAAAATATTCCAGCCGTTCCGCCTATAAATACTAAAATAAAAGAAATATTAAGTTTAATAATTTATAGTCAGTTCAAGTTCATCCGTGCGCTTGAACGCCTGAAGATGCCGAAAAGCGAAACCCGAGTCGTTAGTGACAAAATCTTTGGGGGTGTACATAATTTGAACGATTCAAATTTAATTAAGTTTAATGTTATTATTTTATATACATTTAAAATATATCATGCAGATTCATTAACAGAGTTTAATAAATTTACTTCCCAACCTGAGAATAAAGTTGCGAATAAATTGAGTTCATCTGATTTTAAACTCTTTTAATTTATTTTTTCTGAAAATTGCAATAATCTTCATGCTGCTCACTAGGGCTTGTCGGTTTTCAAAAACCGGTTTTTTTGCTAAATTTGTGACATTCGAAAACCGGTTTTCAACTTCGTAACCGGTTGTGCCGAATTTTCCATAAATGAGTCTAAAAACAAAAGGTCAGAAAATTCGGATATTTTATTTGATGTCTCAATGACCATATGCCCCACATCATCACCCAGCGAAAGGGTATTTTCGATATCAGGAAATTTTGATACAAAACGATCAGTGGACGCTTTGTTTTTTCTTAAATCATATTTTCTGAAGAGTGACACCAAATAATTTCCATTTTTGTTGTCCATTATTATGTATGTATTTTTATTGAATTATCCATTTTTTGTAAAACTTAAAAAATCGGATAAAACTGGTTTTCGAAAAATATTGTCATTCGAAAACCGGTTTTTGTATAAGCCCCACTGCTCACTCCATATTGTGACTTAATAAAGCTTATCAAAATAATTGTGTGTTTTTTGTTGAAAGCTTTCATACCCACGTGATCAAGCGAGCTTCTAACGACAAATCTCTGGACCCTGGTGGATGGAAGTAATTCCAAACTTATGGATATTAATGTTCCCCTTTCTATGAGTTCGTCTGTGAGTGCCCCCGCATTCGGTCTACAAGAATATTATATTATCAATTTGCGAAAAAAAGGAATGGCTTATTGAAGACTTTTTACCCCATTACTACTAATGAGTTTACATAATAGATCACAACCATTATTTATTTTTACTCACTTATTTTTCACGAAAACGATATCATAACTTGGCTCAACACATGAAGGCAGACAGTTACAATCTTCGTCCAAATCGTCGCTAGCTTCTGTGGAAGAAAAATAAATAAAACTGTTATATTTTATTATTTATAAATGTAAAGGAAATATTGTTATATTTAAGTCCATTGATACAATTTTAATTTGATATATTTTTAAGTAAGTAGTAAGTTGACAACATTACTTAATTAAAAATTAAAAACAGATTGATGTACCTGCAAGATTTGTTAAGCAGACAAGTCCCTGAATACCACAAATTGGCTCATTTTCTGCAAAAAAACATGTCAAAATATAATATAACTTTCAATAGGTTCAATTGTTAATAAATGTAACACACAAATAAAAATCAAAGCAAAACATCACGTCAGTGACGAAATGAATCGTCCAGAAAAAATATAATTATAAGAGCGTCGTTTTGCGTCATTTATTTTGCGAATTTGCGATAGAAACATATTTAGTTTAGTAAGGAATAAGGACATTACTTTTTACATCCTACTTCAGTTTATTATATTTCACACAGACTATCATGTTCACATTTAAATCTAGTGCTTTTGTCTTTTGATACTTTAAAGGTATAATTTAATAAACAACAACGTTTTCCACTATTTAAAAATGAATATAAACTATATTAAGTTATGTTAATAACCCTGTTAAGATAAATATTTTATCAGTTGATAATTAATGTTTGTGATAAGTAAAACGGCTTTTGATGTTTATTGAAATATAATGAATTTCTGTTAAGAATTGACAGTTACTTAAAAAGTGATTATAACATTTAATAGGAAATCTCATTTTCTTCCAAATTTATGTCTTTACCGTAACAAAATATTATGTTTAGTGCAGATCTTTGTAAATATGTTGAATATTGTTTTATTTCACAACAAAAAAAAACAAAACCTCGGAAATAATTTTAAATTTGCTTGTAAGAATATTCAATTCATGTCCATACTTATTCTTGGTAGCATATGATGAGTACAGTTGCATGTATTAAGTTGCCTGACTGCTCTGCAGTGAACGATGCACGTAGAATAGCTATATCTCGGATACAAGCGCCCATCATTTGGAAATTCATGAGGAAATAAGCAGCCTCGCAAACGTGTGTTTATATGTTCCACCGAAGGCTCATTGCTGATATCTTCAACCTCAAGACCAAAAAGAATAAAGTGAGAATGTTTGTAAGATTTGTGCAGTATTTTTTTCAATATAATCAATCAACAACGAGCGCGATAATCCAGAGTAGATCTTGGATCCCTTTACTGATTTCCACAGATCTTATTTGACATTAAAACTGTCAATGAAATACATCAACAGAGGTTTGAAGATGTATACAAGCTATAATATAATCGCTATCTGTATACTTTGGTTTCATTATTTTGTCTTTGAGATACGAACAAACAGGAAAGGCAAGAATATATTAATGGCATTTTTGCCTTTGTAAAGAGCCATAAATTGAACAACGATTTCAGCGTATGAAATAGTATAGGAAAGATGTGCAACAATAGTGAAGCTTAAATTTGATTTTATGATTATATTGTATCGTTGATACTTACTTTAAGTCTTAGTTCAAACTCCGAAGCAAAAGGAAGGTCTCCTTCTTTGTTAATTACTGGTTTGTCAAAATTACTGAATATTATATCATCTGGAGAGTGGACATCAATCTAGAAATCAATCAATTGAAATATAATTAAATATATTGTGCTCTGATAATAAGATCTATTTGAGAGATGTGTAGTTATTATATATATTAGTTATTATATAAATTATACATGATATAATTTCATTGTTAAGAAGATTGCGTGACACAAAATAGTAGTTTATTTAAAGATTGAGTAAACGTACGAGACGAAAATATAATAAAAAAATCGGTTATGTAGGATGTATCAAATTAAAAGCCAAAAAATAAGTATAAAGATGATTTATCAGGACTAGTAATACAATTGTGATTTCAATAATACAATTAATTGTTTGTGGGTAACATATTGTGGTAATTTCGTTCTACAAGATATTTGCAGTTAAGCTAATTGCTTTTTGGAACCATGCATCATTAGAACTTACTATATTTCAATAGCAAAATGCCGTAGTATTTTAGTTTTTAATTATTGCATAAAAATTTTATTGCCAAATCGAATACTTCAATAATTGATATCTACAAAGGATGCAATAAATATCAAAGGAAATGTTTCATGCAAAGAAGATTGTAGAAGCTTAAAAAGTGTTTCAGATTTTATTGTTTTTTATTCAAATTCACTTCACAGAACTTCATTGTGATGTTGATATTTAATGAATACTATAATATATTAAAAATATAATATTATACTTTCATATTTTTTCACGTTTTCAAATTCACAACTTCAATTAATAATTCAATAAACAAGCATATCTTTTGGTAAATTTGAGCCATGCTTGAAAAAGTTTATATAAAACTACGGGTTTTTAGAAGTCAGCTAAAAGAAAACTTAAGCTCTTTATATGAAAATGTTTAAAATGAGTTTAAGTCAGAATCACAACTTGACTGCAAATAAAAGCTTTGGATTCTTGCGAACATTTTTAGAATACTTATTCTCGGGAAACGAGATTGATTTATGTGCACGAGAAAGTTTTCCTTTCGTTATTACCATGACAGTTTCCATAGACGTAAACTTTAAATATCCGGGGCCGGTAAGTTTATTAGATACGTGCATTCGCTCCCCCCCGAATTGCGCAGAGTTGAACACAAAACATTCCCCATACTCTGTGAGAATAGACATAAATCTCTCGCAGCATTCAAACGTCTGCAAAATAGACACATAAATTGTTATTAGGCAACGAAATATGCTAGTGAATACAAATATATTTTCTGCTCAGAGTGTATTGAAAAATACATATTTTTACGCCATTATTTGTTTTTTTTTATTCTTTGAGATCACAATAAAAAGCTACGTCTCAAAGCAGCTTAGTATTTTGACTTAAGGCAATTTAGTAGATATTTCATGCTTCGCATAGAAAGTATCGTTCTCTTTCAAAAGAAAAAACTTTAAATCTTTATAGTCATGGTCAGAGTTATTCATATCAAAATGTATTTTTTTTCAAGCTCTATCGTTTAGTAAAAATGAATAAGACGATATTTTTGATTAAAAATGTAACACCAGAAAAAATATCAATAATTTTTTAAATATAAGAGTTTAACACTGAAACGTTGTTTATTACTAACATTACAAAGTGGACATATCGGTTTTTGCTTTAAGACGTCTCAGTTAACAAATAGCGTAACCGCTTTTATGTTTATAATTCTTGAACAAAAGAATGTTTGATTTTGTGTAATTTAAGACGCAAATATATAATATTGATTTATTAGAAAAGATGTCCGAATTAACCTCGTCTGCTTGAAAGCAGTGTCGGTGCGAGGTTGTTTAGCGCCCTATGCAACGTTTATTAGCGCGCCCCCTTTTTAATAAAAATAAAAAATAGGTTTATTGATTAAGGCAGGTAGCTATGATAAGTTGAAAAGCTTATTTTTGCAGTTACGAATTTAAAATGATAAAATGAAAATTTGCTGCGATAAAAGCGTGTTCATTCATACAAACAAAAAATGTTAAAGAAGTCTCTGGAATGCAGCGAGATGCTTACTTTTTTTTCGAAAATATATTATTACAAACATTAAAATAAAATAAAATTTATTATTTAATATTATAGAACTATAAAAAAATCTTAGTACATTTATGCGCCCCTTATGGTTTGCGTCCTAGGCGTCTATTCCGCCTGTATGGTGACGCCGACCCTGTTTGAAAGAAGACGATACTTTGTTTTAATATTAAGTGGATATTCATAAATAAGTTTTGATATACATAAGTTATTGATGCATTTTATACTACAATTTTAACAAAAAAAAACAATGTGAAGGTAAATTTCAACTACTACACAAAAATTTTAGCGTGGAATTTCACCAATGCGTCACTACGACAAATGCGTCCAACGCGACAACAAACTTAAACTCTAAAAAAATGTATTATCAATAAAAGGAAGCTTGGTTAGTATGTAATGAGTATCACTTAACACAGCATGAGTTTAGTTTTCGTACCTTATCTCTCCAAGAACACCGGACTACAGTCTCGTTGCAGGGGGCACGATATTGTTTCAGCATTTGAAAGAAATCTGTTGGGCACTTTAATTCTTTGTCACATGATACACATGCTCTGCAATAATGTTGAGTGTCAACAAATATTATTTCTTTATGAAAGGCTGACAGTGACGGCTGTATATCATTTCTGAAAAGAAAGCACACAAAAAATATTTAAAATATATATTTTATAATATATTGAATGTAAGGTTCGTGGCACTGGTCGTGTTGGATCTCACAAATTCAGTACGAACACCACTTTACGATTAATTTATCAATTTCTTTTAAAAGGCATAGGTTTTTGTGATGTCTTAAAAATTCCCTACCTACATTTTCAATCCTAAAATTAGCAAGGCCTAGCAAGAGTGATTAGTTAACCCTACTTTTCTATTTTCACTCACTTTTGAAAAAAACAAGTCGAGCAACTGTGTAGAAAACTTTTGTTGATATATCTTTATAAAAAAGCCGTGTACTCAACACTGGGAGCGGATACGGATTTTTAAAAAATATGTAGAATTTTGACATTGATATAATTAGGTTACACAGCTCAGGAAAATTGGCAGAAAAAAATGTCTTCAATATAAGATAAACATAATATTAAAATTATCATTTGGTGTAAACATACATTGTATCTCCACTACGACAAGCATTCTGGATTTCAATTTGCTTAATAATAAATCCGAAAAAAAACTTTCAACAATTATATAAAGCAATTAAAACTAAATCTTTTTTAATGTGTTGACAAATGTTTGCCTATATTTTAGCTCATGTGGATTGTGAATCTTGTCTAGTATATAAAGCTCGTAATTGAAAGAAAATCTTTAAGCATGTAAATAATGTTTTCAGAAAAAATAGACCAAACTAACAAAAATTAATTTCATTACTCATGCATAGTATTCGCATTTTTACTTAAATTGCTAAAATATAGTTTTGCGAAGTGTTTGATTAGAGCTTCGTTTTCGAAAGTTTGACAGACATGAAATTCAAAGAAGCTTTCAAATCTCATTTTCGGTGGTTTCGGAAATACGACTCACTGACTACATATGAAATACAGTTTTCGATTTCTACTCACGTGCTACCGAAAATGATCAACGTGTAACACAGTGATACACGTCTCACAGCTACTCTATTTTTTTTTTACTGAGGAGTAAGACAAATTAAAAAGTATTTTTTACTGTTTTACTGCCAAATTACATACGTTTTGAAGTGAACCAAATTCTAAATACAGCCTATTGCAGCATTCTAATCTTATTACTGGATCAACAGTTTAAAAGGTCAACATCAAACAACAATAATGACAAATAAAAAACTTACATATAATGCTATCTGACAGCAAAAGTAACATACAATTTAAAAAGTTGATTTTGAGTGAAGTATCCCAATAGATTGCTTAAAGCAGTGGTCCACAAACTCATTAGTCATGGGATCCAAATATCAACCATACAACGTTTGATATTTATTTCCGACACTAAGTTTTAAGACGGAAAACCGACTTCTGCCCGTAGGACACGAATTTTCAATCGCACTGTATGTGGTATTTTGTGGAAGAGCCACACTCAAGGAGCCAAAGTGCCGCAGTTTGCCGAACACTGGCTTAGAGATATTTAAAAATAAAATTTATTAACTATTTCGAAGCAAAATTGCAGTGATAAATTTATTGGTATTGGTCTTACTACAAACCATCAATGGCATAATAAGTGGAATAACTAGATGCAAATAATTATAATATACAATAAAACATACTTTTATCCTTTATCATAAGCCACGAAAGCAACTAAAAGATATTAAAATAAACTATTTTAAGATATACCATAGACATACAAATATAAAATAGACCTTAAGGCACAATTGTTTCTAAACTATTATTTTGGATTTATGTCACTATTACTTACAGTATATCGCTACACAATTTTGTACGGTGGTTGTTAATATATCAAAATTAATTTTATATAAACATAATATATACGTTATGTTATGATTTGAATAGTAATTACAGTAAAATATATCAAATTAATCCTAATCAGATTCAATTATAATACAGACGTAATTTGTAATATACAGAGATCCCAAATCTACTAAAATTTCATTTATATCTACACTTAACACGTACATGTTCTCATAAAATATATCTTCCTATCTAGATTAATTAAATTGTCTTTCAAAATTCATATCCAGCTTATATTTGAGTCACTGGAAAATTTAACCGTTTCACTTGATTCAACAGTCCTTGAGAGTGACAGCAATTGAAATATCCACTTCGCCGAGGAATGGAAAGACAATATTTACTCAGATTCTGTTGTGTATGAAAACATTAAGTTATCTTCTGACGAATGAAGCAATAATCCCATAGGATTATGACATATTTCTCGAGGGTTTTTGTTTCTGTTACTGAGATTGTCGAATGTATAAACCCTTTGGGAATGGCATCAAAACGGAATGCCTAATAGAAATCCACGAAAAGCTTGCATACTTTGTTTTTGAAAATAACATTAATAAACGCGTAGCTATGTAAGAATTTTTCTTTCAAACTGATTATAAACATTAACCAAGTAATAAAATGTTTATATAATTAGAATATAAATCAAAATTGATTTTGAAATTATCAACAAACGGATATCTGGTTGAAATTTTCACTCTATTAAAAATCCATGTGTCTACGCGATACATACATATAAAATAAAAATAATTATTTATGTATGTTATAATACATTAAAGTATACACCTAATAAATATATACGTTGTCCATGTTAGCCAGTTACAATATGCACGAGAGAATAAATTAACGTTTTAATAAGTCAATATGTACACTAACTACATAAACATAAACAAATCTAAAAATGATCACACTTGCACTTATAGTGCTGCCTACTCAGCCAGTCATATGATATTTGACATAACCTCAAAATTTTCAACGTGTTATGATTCTCACAATCTTTCTATTCAAAATATTTAAGCCAACGTTACATAAACCTTATGTCAGTGTAAGGCGTAATTTCATTACTACTGTGTCTAGCGCTCGTCAATGAATTTATAAACTTAGAAGTTAATTCATACATTTTTATAGATTGTATAAGAAGATATCTAACATTAACCGTGATATATAACATATTGACATTGCGAATACAATTTTAAATTTTAATTTCTAACGAATATTAATCTGTAATATTTATAATGAATGTTACGATATTTACTGAGACAAAAAACAGTTAGACATTAAACTTACTCGTCATAATAATCTCTTAACTTCTGATTGTCAACAATCTCACATATTGTCACTGCAGGAAAATCTGTGTCCCAGTTAAGATATGTTGTTTCTGGGACAAAAGAAATCGCTTGATTTTCAAACAAATCAGTCGCTTGATTAAGAATATACACCATTCCCAAAGCTGATATTGACACAAATACCGACCACACACTCCTGAAATATATAATATAGTAAAACAAACAATAAAAATATATTAATCAATGAGTATACATATTGTATACAAATATAAAGTTTAAACCTTCTTATAAATGGAATGGGTTTTGAGGAAAACACATATCTCATTCCGTGCAGGCTACTATGATCTCCAAAATAGTTTACGCGTTTTACAAAAGTTTTAAATATTGAAAAACTTTGCATTTTGAATGTGTAAGTAATAATTTGGACAGTATTTATGATAAAGTGACTTATTTTCAATTAAATAAGCTGTAGAAAAATTCACCTAGTGTGATAACAGATAACAGGGGTGTAACATTAAAAAATGTTTGATTTATATAACAGATTAATATTTTTTGTACATGTCAGTATCCTATTAAAACGATACAGCTATTAAGCTATGCCTACTTGATTCACTTTATCTTCACCCGAACTACAACTTCTTTAGCCATTGCATTCAGATCTGTTATTCATCCAAGGGATGGGTATCTATAATGTTCTAAGTCATTCATAATTGCTAACATAGAAAGTCCTAAGTGAAGAGAATTTAGGCATATAAAAGCTTAGTATGCCAGATCCGCAGCACAGCGCTTAACGTCGTTAGCTTTCATAACGAATCTCACATGTTCGATTCACAAAGCTAACATCATTTATCAATCGGCTTATTGATTCGAATGCATACGTATTTGTGATGTCTAAAAATTTCCTCAAAAAATTTACAATCATAAAATAACAGGGCATAGCAAGAGTGATTAGTAAATCACTTGTCATGTCCTAGCCTTTTTCTTGTATCGCTATTATCTTTAAAAAGAAGAAGTAGAGGAACTGAGTAACAAAAACTCTTGTAGTTTTTTTTATTTAGATATCGCCATTTTGAACCCATATTATGTACATCGAGAGCAGATACAAATAAAAAAACTGTTAATAGTATTCTCCTGTTATTTTCTAACATTGCCATATCGAACAATTTACGTACAACCATTTATCGTAACCATGTGTTTTGGTTGGAAATGTGTCTAAAATGGGTTGAGTTCAGTTGAATTGTTTCTTGTTTGAACTCCACAAAATGAAAGGGAATACAATTTTAAGTAGGAAATTTTCTCTCCAACATATTTTTTGTTGTTGGAATTTTTTTTTTCAAATACCCTCAAAGTCTGTAGTGGTTACCGATTCAACCATAAAATGGTTGTTGGAACTAGCAAGAATAAATTACATATTATCATTTTTTCTTTTCTTTGAGATTTGGTGTAAAAAATGCATTTGTCTCTCTAGTGAATTATTATTAAAAATTCTTTAGTTAATTTGAGTAAAGCAGTTTTAAACATTAAAAAATATGTGACCCATTGAAAGAAAGCTGTGATATTAATTTTGATTTAATTATTTTTTTAAATTGCCATTTTTATATTTGTTACACGAATAAATAAGCTAAAAAGGTATATTAACAATATAAGGCTTTATCTGAGAAATAATAAATTACAAAACTCCTTTTTAAGCTGACATTTACGCAGATCTTAATCTACAAACAGAAATAAAAATTAAATGACCAAATTTTGAAGCCACAGCCCTGTTTATATCGCATGCATTTTAATATTGCGGTCGTGTTCACAGGAATATCTTTTAACTGTATTTATACAAGCCAGTTACTCGGGTAATTCTGATAAAAAAAACTATTCATACATTTTTAAATAAATTCGGTTGCTTTAACTAACTGCCATATGATTTTTCATTCGATGTATCGATTCGTCGCGGATGAAATTAGTGTAAGTCAATTTAACACCCTTTATTTGATTTTGAAAACAAATAAATCAATAAACAACTTTTATTTTCATAATCCCATTCTTCTACCATTAACCACTTGAAAAAGAGACAAATGCATTTTTGGCACTTTTCCTTAAAAAAAATGTTTAAATATTGCTTGTCAAGCGTCGAAAAACGTGTCACAAGTTGTAGCACAAAAAGTTAAATAATAAAGTTATCAAATTTAATTATAGATTAAAACCTTGATTTGGGACCGAAAATAATCAATTTTTAAAGTATTTAAATAGTTGACTCGAAATGATTATTATTAAATATTAAATCAATTACAAATTAAAGTTTAAAAATATTTATTCGATCAATGTGCCCAAAAAGAAGTACACAAGCTGAGCTATGGCAAAAAAATCGTTAATGAAAAAGATTTATAAATTTGAGGTTATGTTTGGTAAAAACTATTTATTTTTTCAAACATCTTAACACGTTGTAGGGATTGTAATAATATTCCTTCTGAGCACAAAATTTCAGAATACTATTCGCAATTAATAGGAAATTGTGTTATTATGAATAAAGTTTGACAATGTTTTTTTAATTTAGTAACACATTTAAAAAAATAGATGGGTGAATTGACTACGGACGAATTGACCGTGAAAGAATTTGATCTGTTCATTTTTTCATGTAGCCTAGTCGAAGAAAAAAAAAATTGAAAGCGATCTAAAAATAATAAGGAGAAGCATAAAACACACATATTTAAATGTTCAATTTATGGTTATACTCATATTTGAAATATTTAACCTATTTATTTGTATAAATAGTAAATAGCTAAATACTTTTTGTAAAACAGTTTTGTCTGAGTTCCTGCCACATTTATTTTGAGTATTCGTTTTGGTTTTTAATGGTGTAATCTTTTACGAACATGTAACTTTATTCCGTGACAAAAAATCACCTATCATCCTCTCACGCGACACTTTTCCACCTTTAGTAAAGTGAATATTCTATTCACATATTTCTGCAAAAGTGTTGTTGTGAAACTTTTAAAACAATATTAAAGAACAGCCGGGCAAATATAATTAGAAATCATGTATTGAATTTTTTTCTCCACTGAGCACATACTTTCTAACGAAAATATGCGTGTGCATTTAAAAGAGACAAGTTTGAAATCATTCGTTTAACCTCAATTCTTAAAAAGGTTTAAGTATGCGATCATTTGAAAATATAAACTTTAAATACTTGATGGAAAAGTTTTATGATTATAAACTTTGTTTTATTTTTATAAATTGAAGCTTCATGTATGTAGAAAATAAGATTTTCAAGGATTTTTTTAGGGAAGAAACATTAAAACATGCATCTTTAGCTTTTAATACAAACGCAAATGAATTATGAATATTTTTTGCATTTTTTTTGTGGAATTTATTTACTCTTTGATTACAAAAAGGCGTTGAATTTGAAGCTTTAGAGTTTTATTTTATTATTTATTGATTTGGCATTTACTTGGTAGAACTCCATTTTAATAGGGTGAAAATATAAAGGTATTTCAGTTCTACAATTATTTATATGTTATATGTTGATAGCTATTTCGGCTTTCGCCATCGTCAGAACTATGCTTTAAACGTAAATTTACTCAGCTATATATACTGTAATTAGAAAACTTTTAAAGCATAGTTCTGACGATGGCGAAAGCCGAAATAGCTATCAACATATAACATATAAATAATTGTAGAACTGAAATACCTTTATATTTTCACCCTATTGAAGCTTTAGAGTTTTAGACTTAAAGCGATAACTACTAATTACGGTGATTGTCATTATCTGTAAACGGATCAATTACTACGTATCCAAAATATCTTGAAAATTATGAAAGAAAACTTGAAAAATGTAATTATTTAAAATTAATATTTTGAGTCATAGATCTTTCCAAGCTTAGAAAATTTCTCATTTTTTTATGAATACCTTCATAAACTGCGATTCGCAGAAGAAGATTATAAATATAACATACCATGTGTATAAATTTTAATGAACTTTAAAAGTATGTTTTATATTAAGACAACCGAGCTTGATAAATGTATTTAATCTTGCCGATGTCTTGCAATTGTTACTTGCGGCACAAGTGTTTCGAAACAATTCGTTAGCGATAACATTCAAACAAAATTTTGTTGCATTACATATTGTTACGAATCCATCTAATTGAATAAAGATTCGTTGGGCAACGGGAGAAAATTTGTAAGTAGTAGAATATACGTATATTATTTTTAGTGTTTCGTTTATTATATAAATATAGTATTAAAGAGCGTTTTCGTAAAACCTTCTGATTAAATGAACAGCATATAACATATTATTAAATCCATTACGGGAAAATTTGATATGATTACAAAGCGGGTTGTAATAATCCATTGGCTAGCTAGCTTGAATAATATTTTGTCCATTCAAATTTTGTCACCGTATTTAACTTTTGGTGGCAAAACGTTTATATTCTATAGCTTAAAAAAATGAATGGATCGTGCGCTTTTTAACAATATTTGATGGTAGAATACAATACATTTCACATGAAATTATAAGAACGTGCATTATTTACAAAAAAAAATAACGAAAATAATAAAATAAAATTGTTACTTTTGAGTAGAACTCTCGTGGAACTGGCGGGTTGAACTTTACAGAAGCGACATTCTGCCACAAAAATATGTGACGGAATAAAGTTGATCATCTCCGCATGAAAATTTCCGTCGCTAAAGTAATGAAAAAACTTTCCAAAAAGCTCAGAGTCGGCTGCAATAAAGCCTACTTTATGCTTATAGGCCACTTTAACCGTTGAACAACGTCTTAACCAATGTTGAAACTTATAACTAAAACGTATAATTGTTTAACATTTGTAAGCCTGGGTTTATGCTGTAGACAAACTTTAAATAATATGGGAACTTAGTAAAACGCTTTAGGGTAATTTTCGTATAACAGAGATAATAAAACGACAGTTGTATTTTAAAATGGGACTTTCCAAGCATAATAAATTATCAACGTTTTACATTTTCTTTCAAATGAGCGTCCTGTTATATTGGTTCATTATATTTTATTAAGCAGTTAAGAAAATTACATTTGAAGAATTCTAAAAAAGAAAAAAACAGATCGTCACACGAATGCACAATGTAAAGATCATAAAAAACGAAAATAAACTAAAAATGTAGCAAAAATAAAAATAAATATTCTTATAATTCCAGTAATAAACAAAAATCATAGTTGAATATATCCAACTCTATTTTGATTGAATTGTTAAGTCGCTTTGTCCTTGCCACCAGCATATTTAAATTGGGCGCATTTTGAGAACTTTAAATTCGTTCATATTGAAGAATCAAATCTTCAGAAAAAGGAAAAGCTGTTTGCGTATTAAAAAATATCTATTATATAGATGTAAAGATAATTTTTAGTTTATGAGATTGTTTTTTTTTGGTATATCGTTTGTCAAGCTCACATTGTATATAATATTGTGTATAAACGAGTCAAATAGTAAAAGGATTTACATTTTAGTTTAAATAATGTAACATATTTTTATCTCTGTATTTTGATAAAAATAGTATGTGTTGAAAGGTTGCAAAAAATAAAATTGAACTTACTTTGAACATTTCACTCGATACGTAATTAAGTGTCACTCGTTTTTCATTATACTTGGAAAAGGTCTTTAAACGAAATAAATACAAATCGTAGATATTGATTTATAATATATTTATATATAAACATTTTTGAAAGTATTACAAACTCAATATGAGAAAATAATACAGAAAGGGGAGAATAATGTCTTACAAAAACTTATAGTCACTTGTAAATCGTAAGAATAATTGGAAATAAATGAGCCCCTGAGAGGTGAAATGAGCCAAGTAGTATGTGGTTAAATGCGTTATAATATGCCTAAAGTATCTTAACAGTGAAGTGGCCTCAGTAAATACACACTACAATAGTGTTATCTACCTAAAATATAAATATACAATCCACCAAAACAACAAGTAATTATGTGATTCTATTTAAAAGTCCAATAGAAAAGTTTTAACATTTTATACTTTAAGATTTCAATTAAAGGTGTTTGGTGCAATTTTAATATTAAATGGTGGTCACCATTCAAATCTGTAAGCATTCCCACAGGTTAATTCTTTTCGCTAGCAATGGCTTTAAACTTGGTGATACATTTATTTCTTATATATACACGATACATTCATTTTCTAAGCGTTCAAGTTCATCTGTGCACTTGAACGCCTGAAGGTGCCGAAGGGCGAAACCCAGGGTGTAAGTGACAAAACTTGTGTGAGTGTACATAATTTTCCTTTTCTAGGGCTCAAATTTAACAAGAAGATATTGTAATACTTACAACGCTATTTTCTAAGAAATTGAAGCATCCAATACTTTTATTGATTCCCATTTCAATCTATGATTTTTTCTATTCTTTTATTATCTTGCCGATTTTTTCTTATTATTAATAAATGACCAATTTTTCTGTCTAGTCGCCACTGTTAAGGTTATATTTATATATCTGGTCCACAGACACTATCCGTAATGGCTTTATGCATTCTGCTAGACCAATATATAATATTGTCTGTGGCGAGAAAACTCTGGGAAAATAATGTGTCAAGTATTACGAACGTTGTAAAACGTATTAAATTTTGCGCATACATTACTTGGGTAAATAATTATTCTTACCTTATGATAATATAATATTCTATATAACACGAATCAGATTAGAAACAGACAAAAATGTTTTTATATTAATTCTTTATTGACCATAGAAGAATTGATATAAATAATGAACCTTTAAACACAAAAAAACTTTTAGAGAACAATAAAGACTGCATGTTTGATGATACTATGAATATCTTGCGTCGAGAGAATTTTGACTCTATTGATCGGCCAAGTACTAAACATATTGTATACGTATACAGCCAATAATTGAAATAAGTTTGGAATGAAAGAGGGTGAATTTTAATATAATATATATATTGTGTATTATATAATATAAATAGATTATAAAAATATTGTCTAATTTTTAGGATTTTTCGTACGAAAAATATTTTATTTTCTCATTATATCAAAAACAAAAGAGTCTTTTTCTTTGTCATTAATGTAGCTGCCGGCTGAATTTTTCTCATTAGTCACGAAACAAATGAGTGTTATCTAATAGGAGCACACATTCCTTTCTAACCTTCGTCAAACAAAAGACATAATACATTGCAAAAAAAGACTAACGATCTGTATTTCAAAAGGTCCAAATGAAACAACTTTATATATAGCGATACAAAATAATACCTTCCATAAAATAATATAGAGATTTTCTCAAGTACCGAATATTCTTATACCCGTTACAATGTCACATTGACTAGATACCTACATTTACAAAACATTATTCGATTCGGTTAATTGAGTATTTTTTCCAGAAAATTTATAAAGGAAAGTTTTAAGCAGTTATGTTTCAGTGGAAAACTAAAAATAGATCTAAAATTTACTAAAAACTAAACTAAACAACTCTGAAACAGTTCCCGCTTTGAGTTGAAAACTTAGTCGAATTCGTTTTTTTAAATGAGGACTTATTTTCAAAGCAATACAATACGTGTCTTAAAAAATGAATTCTAAAAAAGTGGTATTTTGGAATATTAATAAAGAAAATATGTGACAATTTCAGGATTCATAATCATTTAGTAAATACAAACTGTCAGGTAATATACTGGGTAATGATCTGATGGAAAAGTGATTTTTCATTCATTTTTGCTATGGTATCAATTATAAACCCAAATAAAATTTGGGAAGTTTTAAAAACAAAATGAAACTCTACTGAAATAAAATGAAATTTGCCACTTATATTTATTGATGATTTTTTAAATTGTATGTTATAGGTGTTAAGCATTTTAATTTTGTGTAATTATAATGTAATTTGTAAATCCTTTTCATTGTTAGTAGTTGCTTACACCTTTTATTTCAATTTAACTTGTATAAATAGCACTGTTTATATATTTTTCTTATCAGTTTCTCACGATAAGCGAAACCAGTCCTGATCAAATAAATTTTATGTGGGAAAAGTACTAAAAATCTTTTATTATTTTTATTATAATGCCATTCCACCAAGTATTGATAGTGAACACCTTAGGAGTGACTTATAACATGTTCAAAAAATAAAACACTTATTTGAGCTAATTTCACTTTTATTTTATATGATCACAACTATCTTTGCTCATGATAAGAAAATACATTAATACAGGCTTATCTATACAAATAAAATCGTTTATCTTCCTCGCCGTTACCTTACCCGTTTTATTTGCCTACGTTTACTATTTATTTAAAGTGATACTTTTAACATATTGTATACTATAATATTTACAGTAGTACTACCAAATTCATAAAAAATGCGTATTTTTTGCTACTCGGGTATCAAAATTTTGATCATTCGTGCACCACTAGTAATGTATTATTTTCGCCAAATATTTGTACAAAAGAAAACTTCTCACAGAAACAATTGAGCAAATAGACATCTCTAACAAGAGAAATAATTTCATCCACTCCGGCCAGTGTATCTCAAGTAAAGTGAAAAGTAAATGAACAAAAAAAAACTTTTTTGTAGTCGTTTTTTCGATTAGTGTATTAATCATTGCTCATTAGCTAAGTGGATTAGAGATGGCAAAAAATTGTTTGCTTTTAGCATTGTAATTATTTTTTACACAGTATTTTACAAGGTATATTGATGTAGCTTTTGTAAAATATAAGATCACATGACTATTATCGTTATTAATAGATATTTTTATAAGCTAAAACAAATAACTTCAGAACTATTTCGTGATGCTAAGATACGTCTTATATTTTGTTGACCAAAATTCATAGATATTTTTACTTTATTATAATTGAGTTCAACGAAATAAATACCAACCCAAACAAGATTTTTCTTCAATTCTGTCTCGAAGCCCAGTCAATTAATTGCATCAGATCAATATTAGAATTATATATCTTTAATGTATTTATTTAATTCTTCATTCTTTGAGTACATGTAGCCCAGTGACAAAGAGTGACTTCAAGAGTTGCTGGTTTGCTTGATTATTTTGTTTAATTCCGGTACATTTTTTTGTCATTTCGGGTTTGGGGTGCAGTAGTCAACGTCGTTGGCTTCCGTGACGGATCTCACAGTGTCAAGTACCAGTACCAGTACGAACAGCATTTTTTTTTCAATAGATTCATCGATTTCTGTTCGAAAGCATGTATGTTTGTGACGCTTAAAATTTCATCTCATCCTTCCAATTCTAAAATAAGAAGACGTTATGAGAGCGATCAGCTATACACTAGTCTTGCCCTAGCTCTATCGTTTCTATCTTATTATATTTGTACTGTCTTTAACTGAGTAATGAGTAGTTCTCGTAAAAAAGCTTCTGTTGAAACAACTTTACTAAGAGTTTATATTGAAAGCGGATATGGATTTAAAAAAAATAGTCTTGACGGATAGGAATTGTATGATATTTAAACAAATTCACAATTTTATTAATTCATTTAATTAAACTTATTTTGAACACCGCGAGCATTTCAACCTTTCGATCGATAAATATAGATGTCGCTTATACGAGATAAAAATTAATAATAGCCGCTTACTTCCGACACTTTTCGTCATTGGTTAAACACGGCGACGTCAGTCTTGAATCATAAGACTGATAATGTATCTCCTAAGATCCCTATCAAAGGGCGCTTTTATTGCCTTCATTTAGCCTCAAATTAATAGGCTTGGAGAATATACAAGACCATTTAAAAGCACTGCTTCACCGAAAATGTTACTTTCACAGATAAACCATCAATCTTAATCCGAGTGGCGCTGTGTGTCTTGGATCGGTCTGCGGTCTCTTTCTTATCGCGACATCTAGCAAAGTGCCAGAGAGGGATGGGAGAACTTTAATTAATTACATGCGGGCCGTGGCACAAACATGGAACCCCTATTCAGGAAGAGACAGGCAGAGAGACATTGAGAAATTCATTCATTTTGAGATGAACACAATGCAAACAGCAATCGTTGTGTATATTGCTTGACACACTTAAAACTGAGATTTAAAGCGAGCCTGCGAAAACCGATATGCATAGAAGTAGATAAGTATTTCACGTAAGAGTTGGTTTAATAGAAATATAAATAAATAAGTCGTTTCGTCTTATATTCTAATGAATGTATACGACATGAAATTATGATTACATCTGGTATAAACAATCTGTCTGTTGTTTGAAAACAATCTGTCAAATTAGTTTTTTAGGGTGAGTGCAATGGTCAAGATCAGTGCTCCGCAACCGGTGTGCCGCGGCACACTGGTGTGCCGTGGTCAAATACATAATGAAAAATTATTTGAATTGAATTATTATTAAAAGCTCTGTGTTAATTGAAACAAAGCGCAGGTATCACATTTATTAGTTATTATTTTATAATAATTATTAAAATTGCATAAAAGTAAATATATTATAGTTTTATGTATGTAAACTTTTCAAATAAAAAACGAAAATTTATTTTAAAATTTGTGTATCAATTAAATACCTATATATTTTTGCTTTTGGTGTACCGCGGAATTCTAGGAAGAATTTTGGTGTGTCGCAGGTGAAAAAAGGTTGCGGAGCACTGGTCTAGATCACGGTTTCTCACGGGGCCAGAGAGATTTATTTTTGTTTTGGGGAGCCACAGCACAGTTCAGGGGGGCCACGGGCGAATCGGGGATTTCAAATTCGTCGGAGAGCTAAAAAAAAAAGGTATGGGGGCCACAGAAAAATAAACACACTCAAAAGGGGCCACGCTCCCAAAAAGGTTGAGAAACACTGGTCTAGACCAGCGTTCCCCAACCTTTTTACACCTGCGGACCGGTAAAAAAAGGAAAAAGTAACGCAGACCACTAGTGCAGAGCCGCATTATTGACATCTACTTTTCACTAGAAAGATTTCACACGAAACATAAATATTACTAATATTGGTGTTTTAGTGCGTTTTTAAAATAAGCATGCGTATTTAATTTACACTTTTACCCACAATTAATTAATTCTAGATATTGAAAAAAGTATATAATTGGATAATAGATATAATTTGAAATGACGTTTTCTTGACACGTGTTTAAGATCATATACCATATTATAAACACACTCGAGATCGGTTACCGGCTTCACCACACTTGTTGGGTATTTCACTTACCATTATTTTTAAGTTCCTTGGTGTCGCATCATCCTAAAAATTATTATTACTGTTTGCGGGCCGGTGGAAAGTCTCTGCGGCCCGGCACTGGGCCGCGGACCACCAGTTGGGTAACACTGGTCTAGACTCGATGGCGACAGCTAAAACAAAGACAAATTTTAAGGTGACTTATCTACAAATATTCATTCAAACAGCATTATACGATTTTCAAAATATTCCAGCTTAGTTAAGCATTCTCTATTATTTTAATCTAATAAGATTTTCTGTAAAAATTGACAGATGACCAGTGGCTTACTTGAACTAGTGACTGCTGAAATAATGTCCATGCATGTGTATACGATAGCGGCTCCCTCTCAAAAAGATCTGTATGTATTTTCACCCTGAGTATGCCCCCTTTGACTCTTCGCAATTTTTTTTTTATACCCAGTTCGTTACTGATTATAGTGATGTAAATAATACGTGTCTAAAGAAAGCTCTGTATTTACGTTTGCTATGATTTCTTGTATAGAGCAAACGATAAACAATGACTGATGATGATGGCATTTATAAAATATTGTAATAGTTTATAAAACGGCTACTCGTTAGAAGTGTCAGAATGATGAATGCTTTGACTTTTGGAGAGCGTGTAATGTAGCGGGGAGATTCTCGACTTGAGTGATGTAAAAAAATGTGAAAAGTTTTCATCGGCTTCTGTTTTCAAGTAGAAAAATTTGAATAGACAAGTGATTGATTTGGCAAACAATTTTCGCGATCCTCTGACGCTAATACTGTGAAGGGGCCTTTACTGACTAAGTCGCAAACTTATAAAAAAAAATGGCGAAAGAAATGAAATATACACTAAAGAAACTGTCATAAACATTTTTACAATAAAACATCGAACTTGATCTGACAAAAGGGTAGTGTCTTGTCTCTGATTATTTATATCAACACATATTTATTTCTCATGCTCTACCATATGGGAAAACACACACAAAAATATCGAAATGAAGTTGATATTGATATGTCAAAAAGAACGATAGAATATACATACAATCGATAGAAAATCAATTTAACTCTTAAGGCTTGACTTATGCCATGAATTTATTCGTACTTTGCTTCCCCTAAAATATTCTTAAATATTTTCATGATATTAAACATTCAAAAAATAAAAAAAAGGTTTTTCATTAAAATTGTACAATGCAGCAAAAATTGATTGATTTTACAACTTGTATTTTGAAGTCGAAATGAAGCGCAGTTCTTCTCAAAATATCTGCAGAAATTTTGTAATGAATAAATATTTACTTACACCCTTTGACAAGACGAAAAAAGCATTCTTATAAATATGACAAAGCAAACAATACTTGTGTTTCCGCTACGATTCCCTTTAGGTACTTAAATTTTCCATCTTTGATGTATAATAAGGACACAAGTCAGTATTTAGATGATTTTTTGAGACTTGGATTACTGTATGAAAGTCCTTAGTAATAACTATTATATCACGTTGGTCATAATTATAGGTTATTGAAATAAACGGATAATACAACATTCATTAAACAAATATTTTAGATAAGAATTTTTTTTCTTATATAAAAACAACCGATAAGTATCCGCCTTCGTTTCCTGTAGATTCAAATATTAATTTAGTTTCTAATATTATTTTTTGGCTGAGCAGCAAATATATATTGTTCGAAAGTTTTGAAGATATACTAGACAATGTTCTTTATAGATTTTACTGAGCGCATTATGAAATGTTGAAGTAGACATTAAACATCTTCTGATACAAAATTGATTGCACGGGACGATCCATTGAAATCTACAGATTTAATATTTACAATTGCTGTTTGTCCACAGTCTTCTAGTTTTCTTAGTCGGTATAAGAGACGGCCATAATTTGTATTTGCTATATGAATTAACGAAGATTCACTTTGCTGTGTGCTTCGTCTTTCATGCATGGTGACACCCTTTTGATGATGCCAAACGAGCAAATCTTTAGTGACGACGTCAAAAAGATTTTGTCTGTGAAAGGTTCAGTAATTTCTTAAGAAATATTATCTATAATTTGGCTTGGTTTTAATATTTTCGTAAGTTTAATCGAAGTGTTTCTGCTATTAAATAAAGATGTGGATTATTTTTGACATTTATATCATAATATTGTTGGTTTCTTGGCGACATCAACACAATTTCAGTTTCTATGACGACAATCCATTCAAGTGATGTCCATTATTGTACAGTAGGGAAGAATTAACTCTCAATTAAAACCACATTTCAGATAGAATTGGCAGCTTGAATGACATGTGAAAATTTCTAGTCGCTACTGTTTACCGTTTGTGACTTTGACGGACAACCATACATACTTCTGTTTATCTGTTTTATATTATATTTAGAAATGTATTAATCACGTACGCACAAATAAATTTGTTTTTTTTCAATACCTAGTTGAAAATATTTTATTCACAAATGGTGAAAATAACTTTTTTTTAAATTCACCAATACTCCAGATATTTAAGAACTTGTTCAAAGAAAATTGATAACTTCTGTTTTATACTAATCATATATTTCCGTAAGACGGTAGTAAATTGATTTTTTAAAAAGAACAGCGTGTAAAATTATCTCTGTTGAATTATTCATGAAGCTACATTAAGGACTGTGATAAACGACAAATATTTCAGCACGAACTTTTGTGAATTACCGAACTTTTTCAATATTAAAAAATATTGAAAATAGATTTAGAAATTTTATGACGGCAATAATTCTAGATATTCTTTGTAAGTGGTTCTATAAAACACGATATAAACAGCTGTTTGAGTTTTACGGCCTTTACTATGATAAAAAATGGAAATCATTGGAATATAACTACCGCAACAAACAATCTCATATGTTTTCTAATTGTTCCATTCCTAAAAGTGGCAGTTTTTTAAAATGTGTAACTAAATTGATTGTGTTTAAGTTTTGTTATCAGGTAACCCGTAATATCATTTTTTTATTGTTAATAGCCTTAAATGGCAACATTGTTTTTCGATACCCGATGTGATTTTTGTTTCTTTCTTCCTTGCTCTTTGGGACACGAACCGAACACAACATGTGTGGAGGACACTTCCCGGTTCTGAGACTCGGTTTCAGAGACCTTTAGTTGTAACTTCACTTGCAGTTTTTTTTTGATGCTTCGTCCGAGATGAAAGAACTGATATTTTTCCATTTCGACGAAAATTAAAATTAATTTTGTTCCCGCGTGGGTGGTAGCTTTAATTTTTTTAAACTTTTATAAAATTGTGTGAGCAAGCTAGATATTAAAAATAGTTATTGTGTATTGTATTAATTCAAAATTTTGTCTGTTAAATATTGTAATTAAACTTCGGTGATAACAAGTTCTTAAATAAACGTTTTCGTAATACTAGAGCGATGGGTTTTATTTTATTTCTACCTACCTGTTTTACGCCGAGTTTATACCAACTGTATTGGTCTTAATGACTTTTATTAGTGGGGATTTATTCTTGGGGCTTAACATTGTGAACAATAGTAGAAATTTCTCACAATAAATGAAACTCGCTCTAAAATAAATTACGAGTAATGTCAACATATTGACTGTGATTGGAAATAACATAATATAAACACATTCTATTAAGTCTTGTGCTTCTCCATTCATCGAAATAAATATTAAAGGAAGTTATGAGATACGTTAAGAATTGCTACGTCCTGATAATATATGTACGCATCGAAGGCAATATGTTGCACAAGGAATTCTGTAACGAATGACTTATGAAAGCTATTGAAGTGAATTTCATTTGATCTCATGCAAAATCATCTCGTCTGCATAGCGGGTACGTGATGCGGCAAGGGTAAAAGGTGAGGTGTCTGACAAATTCAATTCTATGCATGACTGACTCTCCTAATAGAACTTGGAATGACATATTTGAGTAGTGGGTACCAACCAACTACGGCTATTACTTGAATATGTCGCCAAAGATGACTTGAAAGATAAAACTGACGAATAATGGCTAATTTTCACTCACAGTTTCTCATTTCAGTTATCTATATTAACAAAAACCACACAATTACCTCAACCAGTTGTGTTGGTTTATGTTATTATTTTACATTAAAAGCGTTTAAGATAAAATATGTTCGAAATAAGGAACACTTACATAACGTAGAATAGAGTATTTTGTGTTCAATAATATAAATATTTGTAACCTTCAAATATCGACCCATAATCGGCAAAATAATTTACACAACACAATTCGGTAAATTACGTTTGAAGCCAATAACTGTTCAATATCGCATAAGGCTCCAGTGACAAAGTGATTTTAGAGCGTTATCTCTTTTGCCTGATCTTTTATAGGGCCTGTGCATTTTAGCTTTTAAGCGTAGGACTTCGGTTGAGAAATGCTGATCTAAAGAACTGAAAGTAGTTAGACAATTTCATTATAATATCAAGATTGACCATAGAAAAACCATCTCCTGTAAAATTTATAAATTTTCGGTTACGATTTTTTGCCTATTACTAGTCGATATGTTTATCCATGGTATCTTTTTAAGGTAATATACTTTTAAAATTAAAATGATAGACATAATCTTTTGAATCAATTAAATTAATTATCACATATTCTTCAAAATGAAAATATGTTGAAGAATATTCACTACGGTATTTTAACTTTTGGAATATTGAAAAAATTTCATTTTTTTGTTACAATGTGACTTCAATTAAATTTCAGTTGTTAGAAAGACATCACAGATGTCACAGAGTAAAATAAGGGCACGTGTATTCAAGCATAGCTACCGATATTAAAACAAATATTCCTCTGATGGTTTTAATTTTATTACATTAATAAATCAATCATCTGAAAGTGATTTCCATACACATTTTTAAATGATTAAAATTTACAGAGATTCTGTGACTTTACATTTAAACATAAAACGTTAAATTTAATTTATTATACGTATATTCATCGAAATATCTTCCTTTCAAGGAAATTGTAGTATAATGTAAAATTATTATAACAAATCCGTTCTTTAATTGCGGTTCATTAATATTCAAAAACCATTTCCCAGATTCAGCTATCATAGAAAATATTTTGACTTCGCAATATTCTTTGTCTTTAATGATGTCAGTTATGTCTATCCGTAAACCTATTAAATCTATGTTAATATAATGCCGCATTTCTCAAGTAATTATACCTACACGCCACCCTCTATTACTTATTCATAATCCATCATCGTACTGATTCAATTTAAATATAATACGTGTATAGATAAGATAATTAATTGTGAATTAGAAGTTTTCAACGGTAAATGAGAAAACGTCTAATAACCAAAATGTTTTATTAAAACGTTCAATCATTTTAAATACAAGTCATTTTGAAAATTGTTACGATAACGACTCTGTCGTCAATTTTAAATAATTAAAATAATTGTAGTGAAATGTTCCATGTAGTCGACGTATGAAATAGATCAATACTAATGTTATTAAGTAAGTATAAAACTAGGTACTGAATATGTAGGGACTGTAGCTGTTTATAAGATGTGTTTACTTTTTAAGATAATTCATTATTATATTGAATTTTAAACACAACGATAAGGAAACAAACTTTTTATTCCTGTGCTAATGATATCCGTGTATTTTTAGTTTTTCAGACTTGAATTACAAAAAAATCTCAACATCAGCTTCCGGTGAGTTTATATAATAGATTAAAAGGATATATATTATAATGTCTAACATTAAATACAGAAAAACTTGAAGAATTAATAGTACAACTGCAGATAGATTTATTTAGACAAAAACACTTTTAGGGTGTACATTGTTTGTATTTCAAAAAAAATACTCATTTGTACTAATTCCAATTTAATTCAATATGATCTGGACAGGTTTCTTTCATTATAAACTGATAAGAGGATACAATATTACCAAAGTTGGCACTTAATTCGCATTATCTTTAGTGTACAGTTTACCTTAATTTTTCTTTGATGCGTTGTGTATATGTTTTAGAGTTAACACTTTAATTTCAGTTAATTTAGTGTCATTTATTCGTATTTTGTACTGATATTTGTAAATTCTATCAATATCAATTGTTTGCTACATTCTCTTAATTTTATTTAGTTTTGTATAAATAACACATTACTATTGTATTTTTTTTTATAACTTTATAATATTCGTGATGAGCGAAAGCGGTTCTAATCATATTAACAATTTGACGGTAAAATACAATATCGGGAAACCCTGTCCTAAAAGGGTTATTTTTTAATAATGCACAATGACCGTTTTTCTTTAACGTCTTTTTAATGAAATGAAATATTTAATATAACAGTCATTTCGAAGTAATTCCATTTGAATATTTAATTAAACATTTTCATTATATTTCTCTGTTGTCATCTGTCAAGAGGACCAGTCTTGCTGGGATATCTCTAATGTCGCATAATTAACGCAATATTTCAGTGTCTTGCATATTGTCTCCCATTTTTAAAACACCAGCACTTGCCGTAATTTATCTTATCTCACTATTGCAAAAGTCGTTTATAACGCAAACGAGTAGAATTTTTCATTTCACTTTTTTATAAGTTCTGTTTAGGTAGTTAAATAAAAAAGTTTTACTTATCGCAAGAGAGTGATAGACATACAATATTTTATCGTCTTACTAATAATTAAAAGATAATTATAATTAGTTTAAAGCAATACGTTCAAACAGATCTATAACTCAAATTATATGTAAATATATACGTGTTGTTTATATGTAATAAAAGTATTTTCTTAAGTATATTTTACAAAAAACTACCAATTCATATAAATTAAAATCCTTTTTCATCAAAAAATATACAGAAAAAAATCATTGTTTTGTTATTTGGATATTTATTTAGGATATTAAAACAGTATGTTTATTTTTAAGTGTCGTTTTTATACACTTTTAATCTTTCATTTGTCAGTCAGTTTAAATATATATATATCGATCTTAGTTCCATAGTGCTATAGCTGGAAATTGGTAATTTTGAGATATGGCTGACCAAAGTTTTGATACATCTAAACTGAGTTGTAAAGCAATGATAACTATTGTAAGTCTTATCTTTTTAGTGAATTATTTAGTCATTTATCTCAATTAAATTAAATCGTCTAAAAAACTTGATATTTCGATTTTTTTATATGGAACTCAATGAAAATTGTTCATATATTTTTTTTCAATATACAAACATCTGCCTACCCAATAAAAACTAGTCATGTTTATTAGTTATACTTCTGTGTAGCTATAAAATAATGGTATTCGAATTTAATGGGTAATGATCTCAAAAGATCAAACTTTTGACTTATTATTCTATGGAACTAGGGCATCAATATATGAAGGAATGAATGTCTGTGATATTGACAATTCTTACCACAGACCTCTTCTTGAAACGGGATATAGAACGAGCAATAAATTATTTTTTAATGGCACATTCCTAGCCCTAATTTTAAAAGTAAAGATTGATTTACTGAATACCTTCCAGTTATAATTTAAAAAAAAGTATGTGTTAGACTGGGAGACGTATTGATTAAAAAAAAACAAGTTATTTTAACGAAATCCCCTTACTTTACACACTAACTCACGTTTGATCACAAGTGAAGTAACAAAGTTATCAAATTTTATTTTATGTCACATCTGATTATTTTGCAGTAGAGTAACTCAGAACGTTATTTACAAATTATCTTTAATGAATTCTCAGCTTTTAAACATCAATAAATTTATATTATTTCAAGCTTGAATTTTTCTCTTCTGCGAAATCAACAAAAATGAATTTTACATTATTTGTTGGTAGTGTAGATATAAATTTTTCTCATAGATTTACTGAAATCAGCATTTCTGACCAATTTCTGATGCTTGTAGTTTATATTCTTTTCTTAGTAGTAAATACACTTATAATTTACATGTGAAAATGTTATCGAATTCTATTTTATAAATTCATTGAATCAATTCTAAGTGTGTGTATATTTATCGATATGTAGATCCACATATACCTAAATCTGTATTGTTTGATCTTTACATTGCTGATATTATGCTAAGTAATAATATATTATCTGGGTAGGCGTACAATGTCTTAAGCCTGTAGGATTTCTGTGCATTAGACAGGTAGATTGTGGTGAAACACCTTTGTTAAGAGAAACATCTTTGTTAGAGTAAGACTCACGTTCATGATTTATAATTAAGTTTTACTTCGGCATTAAGGAATTGCGAATTTATCTACCGGAAGGGGTTTTCTAAGCTCCATATAAGTGCGGTGTACGCGTGTTTGCACATTGTTTTAGTATAACGAAATGTATTCGCTCTAAATAACTGAGATTATTTTAATTAATTAATTTAATAAGTTTCATAATGTTAATTCTAGTATATATTCGTTCAAATATTGCAATATCTGCCAAATAAAAATCGAACGTTTCTACCAAAATTCATTTAAACAAACTGAATGATAAAATATCTATTTATTAGTTGATGCACTGAATTTTTTGTCTTTAAATTTTATTAGTAAAAACACAATATTCCTTTGTACTTCATTCCACTTTATTTAATATGTCAGGACCAGTTTCGGTCATTACGAGCATCGTCAACGTCATCAGTTGACGATGCTCGTAATGAGCGAAACCGGTCCTGACATATTAACTAAAGTGGAATGAAGTACAAAGGAATATTGTGTTTTTACTAATATAATGCCTCTCCACCAAGTATTGACAGTGAACACCCTAAAAGTGTTTATTTTTTATCTAGAAAAAACATAATATATATATGCGTTGATTCTTTTGTACGTATGTTTAATATATGACAGTATTACTTGCAAACACGGCTTATTGCAAAATGGTTAAAATGTACATTTTAAAATTACTTTTAGTCTTACATTACTTTGGAATGACATTTTGGATGTTTCAAGCCATGTTTGAGACTGATTTCTAAAAATACTTTCAAAAAATATGTTTATGCACATTCATGGTTTATGTTTCAACAACTTAGGTTAAAGCCGGGTTTGCAAGTAATACCCTCATATAATGTTCACTGCCCGGTAAAGTTTAAGCACGTTGTATTGTCTGGAAAAAAAGCTTCTTTATGTGTACATATTACATTTATTTATTTCGATAAGTAATAGGTGAGAACTAAATCAATTTTTTTGGCAAATATTACTGGCAGTGACTTATCGCTTTTTGGACGCACTGATTTCATATTTCTGCAGCTATACGATTAAGCGTGTGTGAGGAGTAAAAAATTAGTAAGTATTTCACAAAAAATAAAACAAGTTGAATTGTTTTTGAAGTATTATTTTTATGTATATTTAGGGCGCCTTATAATAATTGTGGTGAAAAATTCTACACATTTAATTAATGACCCATCAAAAGAATATTGAACATAAAAATACGTTTTACGCTTTTGCGGCGTATAAGGATATATATAATTGAAAATTTCCGGGCTAGGGTTATAGTTTAAATAATTAAACTCGTATGGTAGAAAAAGTCACACGGAACAAATTATAGGTGTCATATGTTCGAAGTCGCACGGTCTTCTTTTATCAACTGAATTTTTATTAATATAACTAAGTATATACTTACATGTAGGTTTTCAATCTACTACAATCTACACATACACCATTTAATCCTATCAATGTAAAATACATATTATAATATGTATAAATATGAAAGAAAAAGCGGTGAATTAAATATAAGCAGCACAAAATTAAAATTATTTCTAAAATTTTATGTAATATACGCTTTTCAAGGACACAATTAGTACTTTAACCAGTAAGAAAATAATGAAATCATTTTCAATATAAGATGAATTTATAAAATAAAATCTTTCTATCAAATTTGAAATACAATAAATGGTATTCTCTCAATGGCAGCCATTTTTTTATTATTATGTAGTACAGCCAACGCTCATTGTCCATCCTGGAATTTCAATTTTAGATCGTTTCTTTTGACTTTTGGATTTTATAAAATCCCAAACAATATGACAAAGTAAAACATAGAACTTCAGAGATAAATTTTTAGCGGTATGTTTTTGATCATTGATTCAAAAGTGCTTTATATATTTAGTGAGCAATTCGTATTAATTTAAAAAAAATACTTAACATACAAAGCTTTTTTTTCACCGAACGCTATGCTAAATAAACCATTTATATTTTTTACATAGCTTAAAAAAGACTACAAACATTAATAAATCTTTTAATTTCTCTCGTGATATAATGAATATTGTACTATTTCATACGATATAAGCTTTTGTATCAACAGAGATAAGTTTCTAAAATTAAAACAGGTTAAAATTTCGGAATTGAAACCTTGCGATAACATTAAATATGACTAAATACAAGATATCTTCTCGATAAATGAGTTCATATATAATTTAATTGAAAAAAATACGTTTTCCATCAAACATTTAATTAAATATGATATAAGATCTGCGTAATCGAGCAAGCTCTAACCAACTAACAATACAGCAGGCGACAACTAATACAAAGAATTATTTAAATAGTTACTGCTTACTTCGTTTATTTGAACACTTGTTTCATATATTATTTTTTCGGGTGGATCTCAATTGGTTAAGAAAAATCTTAAAATCTTAAACTAGCTGTCAAATTAGAAATTAGAACAATGAAACATTTTATTTATTTAAAAAAAAGTAAAAATCAAAATTAATACAGTATAAAATAAATAAATATACTCATATTTTTTCTATATATAATTTCTGGAACACGTGAAATATAATATTTGAAATATATGAACACAAAGGGAATTAATTTTTGAATGGTACGTTAAAGATAGTAGGCGGAAATACGTGGTTTCCACTTCGAAAGCTTAAAACCAGTCCAGAGTAAGTTAACGTCTATTTCAACGCATTATTTTATGCTGAAGGCGAAAACACAATTTAAGTTTCCAACTAAACTTGGAACATTTATTCGTTCCAATGCATTACACTTGTATCTCAATATCAAGTAAACTTTACATACTTTTCGTGTCTAAATGGTTTGAGATATAGTTAAATGTTTATACCTTCCATTGGTTTTGTTTAGGAGTCAAATAATAATAAATAACATAAATTTATTGTAAATGAGGTGTATAAAATAATTATTGGTAGAAATACGTGTATCAAAAAATACATAGTTTTTTTTACCGTTTTGGGTATTTTTAACAGATAAAAAGGTATTTTTACATACATGTTGATACTAGGGCATCCTATCTTGGATCCTATAAACAATAACGGAATAACTAAAGTTATGCAAAATTAAAATTCATCACTCCTTAGCGTTTTCAACTAAATAAAGAACATTTATAAAATTAAGGGAACCAATTAAATGGTCAGAATTTAAATCAATTTTCGGTCAGAATAAAAACATTATACGGTCGAAATATTTTATACTACTTTGGTCAGGTTAGGTTAGGTTAGATTAGTTTTTTTTTAATTTCATTTCAATAATGACTATATATTATGACCATTTAATATAAATTCTGACCAATGTAATATTAATTCTCACTGGAAAAATACGAGCCTAAAAATAATATTATATATAATAGTATGTCGTTATACTTTTAAGTAATGAATAATACTCAAACGATTAAACTTTAAAACTCTTTTATGTCATTTTCTGTTATATAGTTATTCGCTTTTATCATAAAATATTTATACGTTTCTATTAGAACAAACGATTGAGATATGCGCTTTCATCAATAAATTTTGATTCTGCCAAGTGAATATTATAGGAATGGAAGTCTTATGTCCCGTCCATGAAATATGTGATGTCATAAAAGAATATAATGGCTGAATGTCTAGAGACAGTCGAAAAATACAAAAGCTTTTAAAAATTTGAATATGTCAAGATTTATTGATGGAAATTATTTCTATATCTCGACAAGGTAAAACGTTTTGAATTTTATTAAACGTATAACTATGACACATTCGATTTCAAAACGAATAAACATTCGACATATTCAAATTTTTAAAAGCTTTTGTATTTTTCGACTGTCTCTAGACTTTCAGCCATTATATTCTTTTATGACATCACATATTTCATGGAAGGGACATAAGACTTCCATTCCTATAATATTCACTTGGCAGAATCAAAATTTATTGATGAAAGCGCATATCTCAATCGTTTGTTCTAATAGAAACGTATAAATATTTTATGATAAAAGCGAATAACTATATGATAGAAAATGTCATAAAAGAGTTTTAAAGTTTTATCGTTTGAGTATTATTCATTACTTAAAAGTATAACGACATATTATTATATATAATATTATTTTTAGGCTCGTATTTTTCCAGTGAGAATTTATATTACATTGGTCAGAATTTATATTAAATGGTCATAATATATCGTTCAGAATAAATAGTCATAATTGAAATGAAATTAAAAAAAAACTAATCTAACCTAACCTAACCTGACCAAAGTAGTATAAAATATTTCGACCGTATAATGTTTTTATTCTGACCGAAAATTGATTTAAATTCTGACCATTTAATTTGTTCCCTTCATTTTATAAATGTTCTTTATTTAGTTGAAAACGCTAAGGAGTGATAAGTTTTAATTTTGCATAACATTAGTTTTTCCGTTATTGTTTATAGGATCCAAGATAGGATGCCCTAGTATCAACATGTATGTAAAAATACCTTTTTATCTGTTAAAAATACCCAAAACGGTAAAAAAAACTATGTATTTTTTGATACACGTATTTCTACCAATAATTATTTTATACACCTCATTTACAATAAATTTATGTTATTTATTATTATTTGACTCCTAAACAAAACCAATGGAAGGTATAAACATTTAAATATATCTCAAACCATTTAGACACGAAAAGTATGTAAAGTTTACTTGATATTGAGATACAAGTGTAATGCATTGGAACGAATAAATGTTCCAAGTTTAGTTGGAAACTTAAATTGTGTTTTCGCCTTCAGCATAAA
>CM062836.1:1057361-1111322 GCA_031772345.1 Himalopsyche anomala
GGCAAAGATTTTTTAAAATGCTATAGTAAAATAATTATGAAAAAAGGAAACAGAACTTTTTTTTTTTGGATATCAAATTTATGGAGCTTCAAGTAAGTACCAGTACGCGCCAGCGTCAAGGCTCTTCCAGTCTCCTTCATCGATAAAGTTTTTGAAAAATTGTAAATTGCATCCCCTTACCATCGTTTGCAGACGGAAGGGTGCGATCACTACAGAGATAAGAAGTTCACGGGAACTCCATATGCATTATTTTGCAAATCACATTCCATATGCTTCCTTCATACTATATCCGTACATGTACATACACATGCGCAAACATACATACACACATACAGTACACAAAAAAAATAAACAAAGAGAATCATTTCCGTGATGCTAAATTCGTTCTTAAATTGACAATTTTAGATGGCATAAGATCTATGGAGGGTCGTCGGGCAGAACTGCTCTGGGTCTAAAACGATTCTCAGGCAGTGTCTCGTCATAGTTTTGGAGATTAGAGATCGTTGGGTTAAAATGTTTTCCTACCTCGCTGTGAAACTTTTGAGATATTTCACGAACGAACTCGCGGATGGTAGGTATTTTCAAGTCTCTGTGAGGAAACACAGCTAGCAAACCATTTTGCGAATACTCAGTTTTATGAGGGGTAAAATTTAAGCGATATACCCATGTATAGTTTAATTTCTAAAAATTCTCCCTCCAAAATATGCTTTTTGATATTTATCATGACAATCAAAAACCCAGTATTTAAAAGCTGTTTTCAAGGTTTCCCAATGACCTTTTTTTGTATTTTAAGACCACCTGATATTGCAAAAACCTATCGATCTCGCAGCAATTGTTGATATAAATATGTTTTTTTAATTTATGTTTTTTTCATCCATTACCGTTCCCAACGTGATCCAAATGTGTTCATAAAGTAGCGGATTTCCCCATAAGTGCACAAAGCGACTCTCAATTGCTTAATCCGGTAATGTATGCATCTCAACAAAAGTTTTTTTTTGTGAACTTCCACAACTGGCCAGCCTGTCTTTAGAAGAGAGAAAGGATAAAAGGATATGGCTAGGACAAGATTATTGTAGAGAGTGAAAGATAAAAATAAGATAAGTCATTAATAGTTCAAACCAATGTAAAAATAAATTTAGTTCAACACAAACATAGTTCATTTACCAAGTGGTTATAATAAAATTATCTAGCTTTCTGAATTATATTTTTATATATTATGTTACATTAAAGATATCTGTTGTTTCCCGGTTTGAGTACATTCACACACTTGAAAGCCTAAAAATGCCTACAACAGAAACCCTGGTTATTAGTGACCAAAATTAATGTTAATGTTTAAGCAACTCTAATGGTTCAAATTTATTAAAATAAGCATTTTAATTTGTGAGACACATAGTATTATATTCTATATGAACTAATTTTACCGACCAAATATAGCAGTTCTAGAGACCACGTTGGAAGATGTTTTTTTGATACGAGGTTAAACAATATATCAAAGTTCTGTATAGTTGTTCGTATTTTAAATTACTACTTTGGAAACATATAATGCAAAATGATTTCTCACTTATATTACGGTATTCTATGGATTTATAATGTGTATGCATGCACAGCTTCTCGCATTGGTTTTTGCGGCAATCCCCAGTTTCACAAGGCTTTCACAATTGCTAGGGGAAGAGACATTTTCAATCTTGTATAAAGCGTCAACAGATTGCGTTCTCGCATGACTGAGTGTGGGTACATTATTTCAAAATGGGGAAAAAATGCATTGTCTGTGTGGCAACACTCTGGGATAGGATAGAGTGCTTCTAGTCATTATTGCTCAGACCGGAAATCACAGTCGTGGAAATGCGACTATTGAATTTCGAACTATGGTTATGACGCAAAGAAATAATTTTTCTAAAAATATTTTTTTTCCTTTAATTCAATTATAAAGTTATCAATAGGTTTTTTAGGTGTGTTCGATCTAAACGTGAAACATATTTTTTTTTTTTCCATGTCCGCTCCCAATATGGAGCATATGGACTCCTAATGGAGTTTATCTCAACAGAAATTTTTCTACGAGAACTGCTTGTTACTCAGTTGCTCAACCTCTCTTTTTTTCCAAAGAGAGTAAGAATAGAAGGAAAGGGCAAGGACAGGACTAGTGGTTAGCTAATCGCTCTCTATACGCCCCGTTCATAGGATAGGATGGGTAGGAGGGGGGAATTCAAGGCATCACATACATCCATGCCTTTGAACAGAAATTCATAAATCAATTGAAAAATCAATTTATTAAACTGCCCGTACCGGGATTCGAACCCGTGCCCTCCGTAGCGGTAGCCAACGATGTTGACCACTCGACCACACAGGCGGCAATTTTTTTTTTTTCGAAACATATGGATTTACAAAAATCCACGAACACATAATTAATATGGAAAATAAAATTACGTTAATTTTTTGACATCACAACTAGGGCGTCCAAAATCGTAATTTTCGATCCCGAAATCCCAGGATCGTCTTAATATTGATACTGTGATTTTGGGATTCACTGCAAAATGTAAAATTTCCCGATTATATATCATATTTAATAATAAAAAAAATCCCGATAATGTATCTCAGTTTGTTTATAAACATATTTTTGTATAATACCTACGTAATGAATAAAAAAATTATCAAATAAAATTATTAAAAATTATAAATCGTATTCCCTCTTACATTTTGTAGCATTTGTAGACAGGTGGAGGCTTTTTATTTTAATACGGAATAAAAACTTTTTAAATTTAAATTTGAGATCTTGGACATGGGTGTTTTTTATATTTCTTCTCTTTGAATTGATCTCAAGCACTATCAAGGAAAATATGACATGGAAACAAAAAAAAATATTGCTTTGTTGCCGTTAGATATTAGTTGATTGCACAGTAATTCACCATTTCAGTGTGGTAACCATTTTGACCGTGAACGTTTTCTTATATTTGAAATATCTATATAATACAATAATTTGCTTTATTTCTACAAATCACTATACCGTCATTACGAAATTAGATTTCCTGGTATTATTATTATTTGAAATTACAAAATCTTTGTTGTTGAGAGTAAACTTAAATTTAATAATGTACTATTAATTTATTTTTGATGGACAGTTTTGTGAGTCAGACATCTTGTCTTAACTGCTATTAACGTCATAAGTCATAACTGTTCTTAAATGGTTTTTCAATTCACAAGTTTTTCATAATACTGACGCATTCAATGTCTTGCGCTGAGTCAAGCGCTGCTTCCTGCAAAAGTATCATCTATTATTGGATTCACCATCATCGCAATTCCAATCGGCTGCATTTTTTCCGCATGTTATTTGTAATATTTTTTTAAATAATCGTATTAATATTTTTTGAGGCATTCGATAAATTTGCAACATCATATGGGGACCAGGATATTCTTGATTCCTCTTTTAATTCAACGCGGAGTAGATTAAACTCTTCCGCCACGGCGGATTCTCAGTATACGGATACACGGGATACTTAATATCACTTTAACTAAATGACTGAACAAGTCATATTCTCTTTTTTCTTTCCATCTTTATCTTTTAAGCACGTGACCTATCTTTTGTGCATGGTTAAAAGATAGGTCCCGTGCACCTCTGTATCGGGTCGGGCCAATAATATGAGGAATAAATTCTTTTCTTGATCGCATTACGTAATGGAAGGTGGCCGTGAAAATGCGGCTGCATACACATAACGGGTGGTGGTGGGATACTCAACAACCAACTTGTAGATTTTGAATATCTATTTAATTCTGAATTAACGATTATGTCTTTTAATCAACCAACCACGATGAAAGAAATTTGAGGTAAATACAGAGTATTCCTAAGTTTTTCTGTTGGAATAAAAGCATTTCAAGTTTATCATGGCTGTAAAGTTGTGGCTCGAAAGTCAAACTTACAGAACTTTGGTTGAGACTTGTGATGCAACAAAGAAGTTGTCAACAGTACAGGTATAGTATCTATTACAACCACGGTGCTATTAATTCAGTTTAGGGGGGTTTAACCCCAAAAATTATGTGTTACTAGACATAACAAATATACAAATGTAATAATTAGTCATAAAATTATTTACTATTCTCTAATGAAAGCTCTTTATTATATTAATGACAACGTGAGATATTAAAATTGAAGTAAATTTGATGTGTACGCATTATGATTCTAAGACATGGAAACTTACTCTTGCCATGCAAAATGTCTTCATAAATTCAGTTTTGATTTAAATATGCGCATTCAATTGCAAAATTGTAGTGAGCTTTATAAATCTTTTTTCACTTGTTTATAGCCTTTCAAAAACGATGGAGTAAATAATATATAGACACTAATTTACAATCAAATACCAATTTTCCACAACCACTAGGAAGTAAATTATAATGTTTTGTTAATCACTTATAAATGGGGTACCCTGTAAATTTTAGGAGGAAAGACATTACATTAAAAAATAAAACATTTTTAAATAAATATCGAAACCAGTTTCATTCATAACAATTGACATCATAATTGATGATCGAATCGATACAGGGTATATAAAATTGAATAAAACTAATTATAAAGTGAAACAAAAAAATTCTAAAAGAAATATGACGATAACTTATTTTCCTATGATTAGTAAAAATGTTTATCATATAAATACAAATGCATGGTTCTATTGTGAGTTTTATTAAAAAAAAAAAAACGGATTAAAATTAAGGTGGAAATGTTATTGCGATAAGTGACAACCTTTTGCTTTATGTATAGCATATGGCATTGATTGCAAAATAAGCTCTACATAAGTTAGAAACTAAGAGAAGTGATTAGTTGGCTAATCGTTCTTTTTACGTTTATTATGCACATATAGAAAAATGACAAATATCCATGCGTCAAGGAAAAAATCCATAAAGCCAAAATATATTTTCAAAATTTTCCACGTATTTATTCGTGGTCTTGATTGTTTATCCAGGTTAAATGAAAGCCCAAAATTTACGAGCATAATATTACATATATATTTTTGACGAATTCTAATACATTAAAAATGTCAATGTGATAGCGAACTAAATCGCCGTAATTTAAAATGCCTGACGTTGTACTGACCATTTTACTCAAGTATTTTTCTTTTAATAACTTGCACGTGGAAGTGCAGCCTTCGCGGTCTCATCGTGAGGTTTCACGGTGACGCGACGTCGTTTAACGCCGCGATTATAATGGTCGTTAGCGCCGTTAAACGACGCTAAACGTTGGGACGTCGATAAGCGCTTTCTACAGTAAAGTTAATAACTGAACTGTGGCAGAACCCAAAGATACTTAAGAGACTTCTAGACCGTGATATTAATTTTTGTACTGTGCATTATATTATACTGTGAAAATGCAAACGCTTCTAAATCCAATTTTCTCTATCTCTCTCCATTTTATTATAACATCGGTGAATATTATTAAACACCACAATCTATGGCATATAAAATGAATATTCCCATGAATTTATTTGTGGCTCTGTGAAATTAAATAAAATATTAATTATATTAAGAAATTATCACTTTCAGCATCAGGTCCTTAGTGTAAGACTGGCTCATTTTGAATAATGAATATTTTTCAGGGCTTCACCTTCCGACACCTTTTGACACCACTTCCAGTGAAGTCGTTAAAAAATGAAACGACTCCTTTTCCGATTTCCTTTTCCCGAATAAGTTGTTTATCAATTAAAATTTGAAAAAACTACTTTCAGAAACATTTTTTTAAAATGAACTAATTTGACAATTGTATGGCATAAAAAATAAAATATGGATTAGTCCGAAAGAATTTACGAAATGAGGAAGTCATTTTTTATATTTTGATAATATTTAGAATATTTCTATTGATTGTTGAATTGTACCTTCTACCTACATATTTTTATAACGGCCTCACCACTAAATAAAAGAAAAGAACAGTTATCTATGTAGAAAAAAATTGCAGGCGAGGGCGATTCGCCAGACCCTCTCTCGTTGGCTTTATCGAGCACGAAATTAAGTTAGAGCCAAGTCTATGAATATTAGACAAAATAGGATATGGTAGCATGCATCAATTATGTGAACTTTAATTAAATAATTTATTGATTCATTAATACTCTTACAATATCACAAAAAATATTACTATAAAAATTAAATCGTTTTAATATTGATCAAAAATGAATACCAGTATTCCATTAAAGAAATTAAATGATCAGTATCCATATCTAGATAGGTGAAATAAGTCAAAGATTTCTTGCCAGGAAGGTGTCCCTTTTGTTTGAGAATTACAATTACAAGCACCAAGTTAAATATCATAGCAATAATATCATGCTTTGAATATATCAAATAGCTGATATTAATTACGCGAATTTTCGTAAACTGGAAGTCACTGTTGTAAAATCTAAAGCTTTTTTATCCATTGTTCAAAGTCTTGATTAAATCTTAATGTACGTTTATAGAAAAGAAATGAACATGTTGTGCATACAAAAAAAATATTAAAAGAAACTGACAAACTTCTATACTACTTTTAATTAACTTTTCCGGTTCTAAGCTCAAGAAATGCGACCCCAATACCCACATTTTCTTAAATATCTATTTTAATATGGGTGATACAATGTTTATAATTAAGGTTTTCTTACATCATAGTTTTTTGGACCTTTTGTAGTTTATATAAATACGCGATAACGCGATAACACGATAAGCGCCCGCGATAAGCGATCGTTCGTAAGATAGCTGGGCTAAACGCGTCAGTTGCAATTTTATATGTCTGCTGAGATGACATCTTTTTTACGCGCAACTTAAAATATGATTATTTATTGAAAAAAACACAGATTTTTATAAAAAAAATGTATGAGAAATGATGCAGAGAGATATTGTAAAGCCTTTAGACTATTTTATTTTTTGAAATTCATAAGAATAAGGCCAATAATGAGGAAACCACTGGGGTCCCTAAACGACCCCCATCGGCAGAGAAGTATTTTTCTAGTCTCCGAGCCGCGAGAGTTAAAGAAGTACATTACATAAAAAGCCGTTTTATAATATGAAAAATTTGGTCTGGTGAACCTCTCATTACATTTAAAGTTCTAAACGTTGCCAATAAAAGGTAAAAATGTCTCTACTAAATCTCAGTTTCCTTTATATTAATACCATTTCATTTAGACATTATGACGTATAGTTTCATTTACATCTTTAACTCCACAATCATAACCTACCTAAGGCTACTACATAATCAAAAATGCCTTATTTGACATTTTAATTTAAACTCTTAAAATGTAATAAATATTGTCTTTTTTAAAGTCTTATTTTTAAATAATAATAAATTAATATTATTAACCAATAACAAATACAAAAACAAATTAAATATTAAAAATAAGTTTATATATTGATATTTAATACAAGAAACACATTGTGTAGTTTCAAAGGTATAGCGGTATAATTTCATCAATGAGAATCAAATAATTAATATTTAGTGAATTCTGCGCTGCGCTGTTGAACAACTAAACTAATGCCATCTGGAGCTTTGTCATATGTCATCACTTAATTTTAATATACTAAGAATTAGGAAATTAACTATAATTTAAACATGTTATTGAAATGAATTTTGACGACTTGTTCAATTCATTTCTTTGAGTTGTTGAAGAAATTTCTGAATGCCTTGAACTTGTCTGAAAAGTGTGAAATCCAAATTTATTTCGTTTCCTTGCGTTACAAGCCCAACGGCGTACTTCCGTAAACGTATTTCTCATTCATTTCATTAGAGTCAGGAGCAGTAAATAACGATATTGTGACGGCCAACGTCGAACGGATTAATGGTAAGAAAACAAGCCGGATGTGCGGCTTATTGCAGTAGGAACAAGCCTTGTGGCATACGTATACTTGGCTTCTATTCAAATATTGTTTTTAATCGCTGTGTCAAACCATGTTTCACTTCCGCCTCTAGACATTAATGCTCGGTTGTATCTGCCAAGTAAATGCTTTAAATAAATTGTTTACTCAGAATTCAAAATGATCAAAAAGCAATAATAATAATACAATCTTTTAATGCAGTGGTTTGAAACCATTTAAAGAATCGGTTGAATAAATTCTCATTTACCCATGTGCTAAATTCTTCGAAAGGCTTAACATGCCTTCTAAAGTGAAATATATAAATATTTTTAACAAGGACGTTTAGTTAATCAGTCAATCAATTTCCGCTCTAAGACAATTAAATGGAATATTATTACTTGGTTTTAAGAACGGTCAAGAAAGAGTGTTCTAGAATTCTTTTCAGTTAAGTTTGTGAAAAAAAATATGTTGATTAATGTTACCGAAAATGGTTACTTAGTAAAAATTCGATTTCAATCCATCACATTTTGTACACTGCCACACATTTTGCTACTAACAATTTCCATAGGAAATTAAACGTGATTATCTATAATCACCTACAATAATTGTGTTTTTTGATGTGATTAATTCTCCAAATTAAAATCAAAGCATTAGTAAAATTAATCCAAATTGCCATCACTCACCAATATCTTGTAACTCGGTGATAATTAATTTTATTCTTATACCTCAACGATACAACCATTAACCAAGTGTAGTACACTTGAAGATTGTTAGTTTCACAACGTGTTTCTAAAAAAAGGCGTTGGTAATTTGACTGATAAAAGTCAATTTTATTTTGTCTCTTTATTCTACCATACCACAAGGAAGATGTTGGATATCCGATTAAATTTATTTATTTGTTAACGTTTGGTTATGGCAGGTAAAGTATCACCAATTTTTACGAACGTTTTTTGCCACGGTTTTTAATCGCTGTCAAATGAAAAAAAAATAACGCTATATTTTTCAATAAACGGATACTAAAAACTTTTAATGATTTTTTAGCTTTACTTTTCGACAAAAATAATATAGTTTACTGGAAAATAAGATAGTAATAAAATAACTTGTTCATGAACCCAAAATAAAACCCCTATTTACAAGTGTCATAAAATTTAATAGTCCATGACGCTTTTCGTAATATATTCAAATTTTATTCAAAAAAGTCACCAGCGCAGAGACGCACTGAAGGAAAAGTTTACTCGTTTTTTTCGTTCGCTATCAAACGAAACGTTAAATTTATTAATTTAAGTAGAGCTCGGCAAAGAGAAAGTTTGTTGACACCGGCACCGCTAGAGCTTGCACTTTTGAGTCCTGAAAATTTTAATTTATCGTGCTTTTTTAAGCTTGAAAAAGTTTTTCATGCTAAATATCGAATATAAAATGAATTGCAAAATAAAAACACACATGACAGTTTATAAAATGAATATTTTAATTCAAATTCAACAATATTTATTTCGTAAGAAAAGAAATAAAATCATATTATAAATTTATGAAAACGTATTTTTACGTAATTAAGTTTCGATTAACAATGCGCCTATTTTTTCAGTTGGAATTTTGGATACAGATTTTTATTGTATTGTACCGTATAAAAAAATAGTATAATATATTAAATAAGTTCAAATGCAACTTTCGGTTTGATACAATGAAGTGGTAACATATTACGTCATATTCAGATTCAAGGTAGAGGGCTTGAAAAGCAGAATTCAATTTTCCCCGTTAAAATTATAACAAAACAACAAACAGGACACTTGGAATGTTTTGATTACAACCAGTAATATTTTTCATCGTTCTTATTACCTTTGGCGTATTTTTATTGTCCATATAAGTAGTTTTGTTGTTTTGATTGTTTTAAATTGTGGGAAATATCTAATATACATACTTTTTAATTTATTGAGATATTCATAAAAACACAATAATCCTTTGTACTTCATTCCACTTTATTTAATATGTCAGGACCGGTTTCGCTCATTACGAGCATCGTCAACTGATAAGAAATATAATTTAACAGTGCTATTTATACAAAAATGAACAGTTATAAACAACAATTGGCATTGAAAAGAAAATACCAATTACATTAAAAGTGATTCTAAAATAGCACAAAATTAAAATTTATTGTATCACTTTGTCAAAGAATTCCCAAATTTTAATTATGTTTGTAATTACTTTCAATTCCCATTCTAAATTTATTAATCTGAGATGACTTTTTAATTATATGTTAGATGTGTTAAACATTTTAATTTTGTGCTATTTTAGAATCACTTTTAATGTAATTGGTATTTTCTTTTCAATGCCAATTGTTGTTTATAACTGTTCATTTTTGTATAAATAGCACTGTTAAATTATATTTCTTATCAGTTGACGATGCTCGTAATGAGCGAAACCGGTCCTGACATATTAAATAAAGTGGAATGAAGTACAAAGGATTATTGTGTTTTTATTAATATAATGCCTTTCCACCAAGTATTGACAGTGAACACCCTAAAAGTGATTGAGATATTAATTTGGTTCTCTTCAAAGATTTTTAATCAGCAATAATTTTTTATCCTATCTGAAGATTAAAAAGTGTATAGTTTTTTACAAAATTATTTGTACAATCAGAAAATGATTTTCTTGTTAAAAAAATAAACTTAAATTTCATTTAATCATTTTTTAATCGTACTGTCAAATCTCATCGTTGTAATATTTAATCTAATTTTTGTTTTAAAAAAAAAATACTAATGGACCACATAGATAGAAATTGAATTTAAATTTTATGGAAAAACCTATTGAAATAGTACTTTTACTCATCTTATATATTCAATATTTTAATTAGCGTTTATTTTAATGTTTAATGTTAAGTTTTCTTATCAAAAATAATGAATAAAAAGTCGTATAGCTTAGCTAAACCAGGTGTTTATTAATCTCATATAAGTTAAGCGCTAAGCTATTACTTTTTGAAATTCTCGTCACAATCCGAGCGTTGGGGGAACAACGTTTACCACCCTTCGGGCAATTGGAGTGTGAACAATTCGATAAACTTTCAACCTGACGGTATCGTCTACACACACAATTTAACTAATTCGATAGATAATATAGAATAAATCAAAAATTAAAAATTAGTCATTTTTTGCGTATTTGTATATATATACCTAGTCAGACTAAATTTCTTGTGTTTATTCAATAATCCTGATAAAGGCTTCAAATCATTGAACTCTAATACCATAATCCATAATCACTATCAAGAGCGTGGCATCACCAGATTCTGGTTGCCTCCGTCAACTTCTTCAGCATTTTTTGTTTTAAATGGCTCCTAAGCACTTGAGAGACATTAAAAACTTTGTCCAGCAAAAAAAAGTCCGTATGCTTCTAACGTATCCTATTTGACTATGGATTTTTTTGTACCTTCTTATCCAATTGATGATATTTCTGGTTGAACTATAGATGCAATGGAATAAATTTCTTCTGAATATATTCAATCCCCGTACACTTCGTCAAGTTTTTGTTCTGGTTTCTGATGTATAACTGCGCACATTTTTTACAAATGTTTTGCTGAATCCGTATCTCTTGATTCGGTGTATAAGATAGGGGCTTGTTTTAACGTGTTTCAGTAGATAAAAGTAAGATTGATTTATGAGCTGGCATAACTACTTGCATTGACTTTCTCTATGATTGTGTTCTCTCGGCAAGATATTAGGCTTAAAATTTACTTTATACCTGTTCTGATGTCAATATGACCAAAGTACTGCATGGAAAACTAGATTAACTGACCAAGCGCAGCCAAACTAATTTCGTTATAATTCAAAGTGTGCCAACCAGGTCACGAAGAAACGACGGCAGAATTTTCGTGAAGTTTACGATTTCCACCAAAAATAGTATTTAATAAAATTGTTATTAAATTTACAAAATATTTTTTTGGACTTTATGCGCGATCGTTAAATATTAGAAAGATTTTGAATCTGAAAAATTGAAGGTGAACAATTATTTATAGTGTTTAATGTAAGCCATACGGTACAATATGTATTATTTAAAAATCAAATTTCAATCTTTTGTAAATTTTGAAAAAAATCCGGCGCAAATAACTTTAGTGCATTGCGCTATTTATAAATCTGGATCGTTTATCATTGTCAGACATAATTAATCCGCCATTCGCTTCGGATTGCCACCATCTTGTTTCGGCCGATAAATTATTGCTCGAACTAATGACAGTTCTGGGAAATAAGAGGATTGAACCCAGCCTAACCTCAAAACAACAAAAAACATCGTCGAATCTAGTTCAAGTTTGATAGCTGATAAGTAATACGGTCGAACACTTGTATTTTACTAGCCTCTTAGGAAAGCTTATCGTTTTTTTTTTGTATAGAATGTTAACAAGTTATCTCCCAACCAATATTGGAATATTGCGATCTGAACATGAAAATTTATTATTCTAAGCTAAATGTATTTTATTAGAAATGAAATGATATCGTCGTTCTTGAAAATTAACATTATCTATGAATTTATAAATGTATCTTTGATGATTTTTTTTTTGAAAATAAAAATAAAAATAAAAACACAAACTTCAATTATTACTTCGCCTGTGTGGTCGAGCGGTCAACATCGTTGGCTACCGCTACGGAGGGCACGGGTTTGAATCCCAGTACGGGCAGTTTTATAAATTGATTTTTCAATCGATTTATGAATTTCTGTTCAAAGGCATGGATTTATGTGATGTCTTGAATTCCCCTCACCCATCCTATCCTATGAACGGGGCGTATCGAGAGCGATTAGCTAACCACTAGTCCTGTCCTTGCCCTTTCCTTCTATTCCTACTCTCTTTGGAAAAAGAGAGGTTGAGCAACTGAGTAACAAGCAGTTCTCGTAGAAACATTTCTGTTGAGATAAACTCCATTAGGAGTCCATATGCTCCATATTGGGAGCGGACATGGTAAAAAATAAGATAAAATATAATAACAGTTTCAACTAGGGCTGTGGAGTCGCTTGAAAAAAAGACGACTCCGACTCCGGGTTCAAAATAATTGACGACTCCGAATTCGACTCCGACTCCAGCTTTAAAATAATTAACGACTCTGACTTCGACTTCGAGAAAATTTTTCAGTAATTTCATTTTAACTTATATATATATGTTAACCATCAGATCATCTTTAGTCAGCCAAGCATGAAATGTTAACACTTTTTACTATTTTGTTTAAATACACATCATTAAGTATATTTTTCAACAAAAATCGAGCCACTCATTTTTCACGACTCCGACTCCACAGCCCTGGTTTCAACGATATTTCTTTTAAAAATAATATCTTTGCGTGTTAAGAATTGACACTGAGAAATGTATGATAAAAAAAATGAATATTAGAAAATAATAGTTTATATAAATCTGCAAGTTTTATGCAATCAATCTTTACATCGTATCTTCATATAAGAATAATTTTATCATTTTCATAAGGTTCAAAGGTTGTAATGTAAGACTCTTATATTTAGTTTTTATTAATTTAAAATAGTTTTCCACACCTACCTTAGGAGATTAATTACATAAATTTATAAAATACTAAAAAACATCCAACTATTTGTAAAAATTAAACTTCAGATTCAGTTGCCAAACGCCAAATGTTTTTCCGTGTTTTTCTCTAACGTCAACGAAGAAACTTTCTTCTTTTTAATGGATTCGTTCTTTCGTATTTTTTTTTCGAAGCCGTTGGCGCAACGGAAAATAATAAATGGCTTTATCGACATGTATTCTGGAGCTTATAAATGGCTAACAAAAAACCTATTGAACAAGAAAAAATCATACAAAAGCGCGAATAACAACTACCGACATTTGACTTGTTTTAAATAAAGCTGTTTTCGTTTTGATTTATTACTTGCAAAAAGTAATGTTTGTAACTAATGAACTGTATTCATAAATTGAATAGCCAGACTTTTATTTCCTCTCGATTAGGTTTATTTAAAGGAAACTTTGGAAAATTAATCACAGAGTTTCATACCCATTTCAATGTTTATTATACTAAATACAATAATACTAAAATACTATGCATACAATTTAATATCATTTTTAATGCGATAGGAATTGTACTGTATATGATTTATTTAACAATGGATTATAATTCAAAATAAATTATTTTTTACAATATACTCAAAAAAAATTGTCAAGTATATTTATTATCATCTTTAATATAATTGTTTCATTAATTGAATGAGCATTAACTTGGTAGAACTCCATTTTAATATGGTAAAAAATATCTAGTAAAAGATAGTTCTGACGATGACATAAGCTGTAATAGCCGTAAGCTGATTTTTTTCTTTTGTAGAACAAAAAAATTTGACATTTCTTACCGTATATTTTTTTTTCATGTCTATAACTGTCAATTCTTCGTGTAAGGTTATTATAATTTGAAAAATATAACACTATTTATATTGTACTAGTACTATTTTTTTTATAAATATCTGGTTTCGCTCGTCGGATGTATTATCGATTGATCTAGTAAAATAATGCTTTAATTTTATGAAACATAATAAGTTCTCACAAAAAATTGACAATTCACGTTTTGAAAAATAAATAAAAATGAGAACTATTATATTTAGTTAATAAAAACACAATATTCCTTTGTACTTTATTCCAATTTATTTAATAGGTCAGGACCGGTTTCGCTTATTGTGAGCATTGTCAACTGATAAGAAATATAATTTAACAATGCTGTGTATACAAAAATAAATTTAAATGAAAAGGTGTAAACAACAATTAACAATGAAAAGAAATTACCAATTACATTATGAGTGATTCTAAAATAACACAAAATTAAAATTCTTAACACATCTAACATATAATTAAAAAGTCATCCGAGATTATTAAATTTCAAGTTGTCACTAAAAATTAATAATACAAACATAATTAAAATTTGGAAAATTTTTGACAGTGATAAAATGCTACATTAATAAAGTCAATAAGCTTAATGGTAGATAGATAGAAGTGAATAGAATTAAAGATGTATTTAACATAGGAAGCATCTATTAATTGATAAAAAACACAATCTTTCTTTTGGAAGACTCGAAACAATTGATCGGACAATTTACTAAGAAAGACATACAGCACACCTCGGCTATGACGATTGCATAAAAAGTAAATGTGAACATTTAAATAAATATTTTCGAATAAACATTTTATTTTATGCATTTGATGTAGAAAGAATCAATATAGAAATTCATAAACATTTCACTATCATTATTTTGACAAACTTTTTACATTTTCTAATATAATATGTAAATAAACACCCTTTGTTCAGTATTTGTAAATAGACACCTTATTGATAAAGAAATAAAGATAAAATGCATCTGAAAAACTATAAAAGCATGAGAGTGACTCCGTAGAAATCTGTAATAAATAGCAACTCGAAATATGAGCGAGAAAAATCGTATTATAGTTCTAAAAAGTTTTATAGTTTTTTTCATAGTGTCTTGGGATTTATCTATCTAAAACTCATCTCAGAAAGATATTACTTTATCTATATAAGGCGCATGAAAATTGAGCCCTGTGGTCATGCGAAAGTTATTGGTGTGTTACGTAAAGCAATAGGTACACGGCTTTTGAAAAGCTTTCATACTCATAGTTGGAAATTGATTGAGTTTTACTATACAAGTGAATACAATTCAATATTCCTTTTGCCTTTTCAAATTATATGTAATGATGTAGCGTCATACATAGTTTTTTAATATACACATTTGTAATTTTGAATATAAATTGATACGGATTTAGTTTTATCAGTGAGGTTCATATATTGAATCGTCGTCATAAAACCTTATGTAATTGATTAAATATTAAATTGAAATTATCTTGGTAGATTTCTAATAAATTAAAAGCATTCATTGTACTATTATAGCATAGCACTATCTTCATAATCACGATTAAGCACATTTTTTCTCGTAGACATTTTCATTTCAATTAATTTAAAAGTATTTATCTATTTTTAATACAGTACATACATATGTCCAATAAGAGCAGAGTTGTTCAACCCTATTTGTGACAAGTCCCATTCTAACACTTTAAGCATCTCCATGATTCGATAAAGAATGCATATGGTCAATACTATTTTTAATTTAACTTTCTTGATTAAAGAATTTTGTTAAATATATAGTTCCGAAGAAAACAACATTAAACGTAATATAATACTTGTACATCATGTAAGCTTTTACGTAAGGTAAATATTTGGTAAATTTTAATCGTAAATCTCTACGGCTTGTGCTTAATGCAGACGATTTATATTTTCGATAGGAATAAGATAATCATGTACAGAGCTACAGCAGCTGATCGAAGATAGGATATTACTTTATTAAAAATTTCAATCAACTCAGACCTTTTTTCCAAAATTCGAGCAATATATTTTTTTTCAATCACATAAAAGCTTAAAAATTCATTTACCAATAAAATACAAGTTACCTATGCTCTCAATGAAATAAAATTTGAAACAGTAATATTTGAAATTTGTCATTTACAACTTAACAGTTTAAAAAAACTATACATTATAAAACATGACATCACTTTGATACACCGTGTTATTTTTGATTATACAACTAGTGTGACAGTATGTGAATCTAAAAAATATCACATATTTTCATCGGGGAGTACTTTTCCGATAACTTGTTTAGCAAAACGGTAAAACATTACGATCAAATTTGGCACGCCAGAGAAAAGCTATATTAGGACCATTTGTTTATATATGATCATTTTTGTTTTGCGATTATACTGTCTCTTTACTATATATCAGTTTGCTGTTTTTTTTTTATTTTTCAATATGATAAAAATATTCCGCATAGCAACATTCTGCCAATAGATATCAGTTATTTTAAATATCAAATCATTCCAGATAAACAGCACGGAAATTTTCGATACACACGAACTCTTAAAACAAGATAAATTGTAAGCTGTTTACGTTCAAAACTGATGAATACTTTTGAGTGATAAAACAAAACCATTTATTTAATAATGACGCTGAAAGAATGAAAGTTAGATGAGAAGCTTTGTTAAAAGATATTTATTTAAAACACTTCAATAGAATTGTAATTCTTGAACAATACCGGTTTTATTAAAAATTAAAACATTTAAAATGTAAAATAATAAGCCAGAGATAATTACATCTCTGTAAGAAAACTTTAAATATACTGTATTGATATATTTGAAGCAATTTAAAAAGCTTCAAATATTTGAAGTGTGTTTTTGTAATCGCAAAGCGTTGCCACTTGTTAAAATCTGCGGAGCAAGGATAAACTTAAATTAAATGATCGGAAACTTCCTTCGCCGCGTTGAAATTCCAATTTATTTCAAAATCGTTTTTCACAGGAACTTTACTTCAAATAATAACTCTAGCAAACGAACGAAAAATACTTTTTTAACATAAAATGAACCAAAAATTTGAAATTGTGAAAAGTTTTGAAAATGCTAGTTTTCTTCATTTGAGCGTAATTCTTACAAGTCTAGCAAGTTTTTTATTCGATTGTTAAAAATTTAAATTAATCACTTTTGCCAAGAATTAGTAACTTTTTAATCAAATCCTCTATAACATAACATTGTATTTATATTTTCTTATTTCATACTACTATTAGTAAGACGTGTTTGGATCACTCAATTTTTTTTTAATTTGCAGTAGAGATTAGTTTTATTGTATTGATGAATTCCTCTATCCCACCCATCCTATCCTATGAACGGGCGTATCGAGAGCGATTAGCTTACCACTAGTCCTGTCCTAGCTCTATCCTTCTATCCCTACTCTCTTTGGAAAAAGAGAGGTTGAGCAGTTTTCGTAGAAACACTTATGTTGAGATAAACTACATTAGGACCATATGCTCCACATTAAGAGCGGACATAGTTAAAAAAAATGTAAATGTCCCACAAAGCGAAGTAAATATAATTATGTAAAAGTACTTTTTTTCAACATTTCATAAGTCAAAAAAATTATAAAGAATGTTAATAAAAACACAATATTCCGTTGTACTTCATTCCACTTTATTTAATATGTCAGGACCGGTTTCGCTCATCGCGAGCATTGTCAACTGATAAGAAATATAATTTAATAATGCTATTTATACAAAAATGAAAAGTTATAAACAACAATTGGCATTGAATTATTAATATAATGCCTTTCCACCAAGTATTGACAGTGAACACCCTAAAAGTGATAAAGAATGTTGTTTATTGAATTTACAAAAGAAATTTAATTCGATGTTACCCACGTTTGATTTGCGCCGGCTTTTCATCTTTTTTTACATCGTGAGTGAATATGGAGCAATTACAGTGCTTTAATAAAAAATGCTTTTTATCATTTAGAGAAGGCCTCTTTTGTTCTCAAGTGACTTATCTTTTTGCAATGTAGACGGTTTCTAATTCTCAAACAGTTTTTGTACATCTTATGCTCATATAATTTTTCTTATTTATGTTAAAATAACACCATTTTGGTAATAAATAGAATGCGTAAATTATGAAAGATTATGTTTTTAGTTAAGAATTATTCATATAATATTACTGATGATTGATGATGATGATTACTGATGTTCAAATATTAAAGATGATCATTTTATTGTGGTATTCAAATAGCTGTAAAAAAGAAATGTCATATCTTTAAAAGTATTTCTGCAGTAAAGTCAAAGTACTTTAAATAAGTTCAAGTGAAAAAGTAACTTCTTGGAAGTTTTAAGTAAGTCAAATTTCCGGTGAGCTGGAAACCGGAAGTATAAATTTAATGCTTTTCGAAGGAAGTAGCGAAAGCCGCTTCTTTTCACATCCGGATAAGCGGGAGTCGTCGGAATCCTCAAGACTTTTTATAAGGTTTCGGTTAATTCCGATGTAAAATTTTGTAGAACAAATTACTTTGGATAAATTAATTTTCTTTACGCATTTAAAACGAACAACATTGATTTATGACTAAAATATTTTTTAATAAATTTAGCAAGGGAACATATTTTTTTGAAACTGCAATTTTTAAGAATGATGCAATCATATAAACTTTCCAAAATAAATCGATTTAAATAGAAAATAATAAAAAAATAAGTACTGTACAGTTAAAAAAATATTTCAAAATCTAAAGTTAGCTGAGTTAGCTTGTATTTTTTTTTTCTATTAAGATAATAATACTGTGACGAGTGACGGTCAAAAAAATAGTATTGCCCGCAATTCCAGATTCTTGAGCGTGTATAACTCTGGAAAATATATAATATCATCTCGTTTCCTCGTTTTCTAGCTCACAGTTGAGCTTCTAGTGGTACCCCTATACAGCTGAAAAGCAAACCAATATAACAATGCTGCCACTTAAACAGTTGCGAACATAAAATAATGACAGTAAAAATACAGAACTTTGTAAAAATAATAAGGTGATTAGACAGCGGACCGCCTCTCTTGTAACGTCAACGCTGCAAAGAGAACATTTGAATTTGTTTGACTATTTACTTCGTATTTTTAACGATATTTTAAGACTAGTTTGTGTATTCTTCAAACTAGATGGATTTCAAGGCCATTTAAGGTCACTAAACAACCGTTTTATGATTTTATTTGGTGAAGCTACAAGATGTTGACAATACCTAAAAAGAATCAAGAAAATTGATCGGCGAAAAGGATTCTCTGATGTGGTATGGGTGAATATGTGTGAATACAAGTAACAAGACTATAAGAAAATAAAAAAAAATACATTTTATCTTTTAGCGGTTAATAAATACACTTGTTTGTTATATAAAAAGTATTCTGGTGAAGAAAATAAACAATATTTCTACGTTGAAAAAAAAGAAAAGAAAAGATATTTTATTTTGTATGGACTCGCTTGATTGTTGACGTAATTTATTATTTTCCACGTAAATCGAATTTTCTCTCATCACGTGAGCTACGTTAAGAAAAATAAAGGCAGAGTAATAACGAAGTAAATTGAATAAACAACAATTGGATATAAAATAATATATATTATATTGTGAACACTACGGTCCACTGAGAAATAGCGAAACGTAATGTAATATGTCAGAGAAAATTAAGCAGAAACGGTCTTGACTTTACGTAACAGCATGTTTCTTGTGTTTGTTAATAAAATGAAAGAAGAATGTAAAAAGAATTTAACTAACAAAAGTAAAGATAAAAAAAAATAGATTTTACGTCACAGACGTTTAAGTCACCTTTAAAAATTATTATTAAAAATAAAATATTTCTGTTGTTAAGAAGGGTCTTTATTTGTGATATCTAAAAAGAATGGTCCTCTTACCCTTTCGTAACTTTTAATAACTGGTTGTAGCGAGAGCGTCCTGTTCTGGTTTTATCTCTACTACTCTCTTTAAATAAGAGAGGTTGAGCGATTGAGTAACAAACAGTTCTCGTAGAAAAAATCTGTTGAGATACCTCCATTAGAAGGCCATATGCTCTACATTGGGAGCGGACATGGATAAAAATACAATATATTTGTTTATTTTAAAATTGTGATGTCCAACGTTCTGATTATTAAAACCAGGGCTGTGGAGTCGGGAAAATCTTATGACTTTGACCCATTTATTAAAAGTATGTTTAATGTTGTGTATTTAAACCATAATATAATAGTGCATAGTGTTGCCAGCTAGGCTGACTAAAGATGATCTTATGGTACAAATATATTTAAGCTAAAATTATATTGTTGAAAAAGTTCTTTGTAGTCGAAGTCGTCTTTTTTACACCGGAGCGTACCGTGATAAATTGATTAACAATTACATTTCCCTATAGCTACTCTTATCTTTACCCCCACAAAAAAGCACACATGAACGATTGAATTGAAAATAACGTCTTCTAAGATGTTTAATTAGGAGTGTTTATTTTCTGAATAAGGGTAGAGGAAGATTAAGGAAATTCATATTTTTAAAGTGTTGGTGGCGTAGATATTGAATAAATTGTTTATTATTTATAGATTCTGACATAAACCATCAATTACGTCATCCTATGTACGCTTGTTCAAAGCTATGTAATATTAATGGTTAGACTATTACTAATGTACGTATAATATTATTAGTCTAATTATATTGAACTATCTGCAGTTATAAGTGCTCCCAGTAGACAACACCTTTGTGTGTAATTATTATTGTTATCCCCTCTAATTTTCTCTATGAATTCAAATTAAATATAATGTGGAATCAATACAATAAATTACGACATCGGATTTGATATTGCAGAACGCTTTGTAGCTAACTAAATTAAATATAATTGACTTCGCTCAAGTATGTAGATGATATTGTCTAGTCACTATTGGCTAGTCACATCTATTGTAATAAAACCTCATTTGTTGAAATTTGAATGTCCACTCTTTATCTAAAATATTAATCAATTTTAGAATGTTCACTGTCAATACTTGGTAGAAAAGCTGTTAATAAAAACACAAAATTCCTTTATACTTTATTTTCACTTTATTCAAAAAGGTCAGGACCGGTTTCTCTCATGGCGAGCATTATCAACTGATCAGAAATATGATTTATCAGTGCTATTTATACAAAAAAAAATTGAAATGAAAAGGTGTAAACAACAATTATTATGTATTTTATAAGAAATTCATCAATGGTATAAAATTAAAAACAAATGAAAATCGGTGTTTCAAACTCTTTTTAATCGATGCGTTTAGTGATTACAATATCAATATTACGGACACCAGGATCAAGGAGTTGATAATGATTTTTTGAGACCAACATACCGGTTTTAAAAAATAATAATTCCAAGATTTTGCTGTTGAAAAATCAACCAAAACCGAATTTCGAATGCAAAGAAATCAACATATGTTTTCATATAACTGTTCGCGACAAAGAGTTGTATATCAATATTGACAGATTCCAAAATCGATGACTCTTTTTGAAAATGTATTGTTATTTTTTATTCTTTTCATATCCGATCCATATATGAAGCATATGGTCACCACATGGTTCCTCCACAATTCTCTATCCCCCGCCAGTCTATTTGCCTCCTCCCAGGTCATCCCAGCTTCCCGTAGCTCCGCTGAGTACGTCCTGTGAATAGTCATCGGTGGCTTTCTACGACGTTGGGATCTATCTGATTGGTAGAAGAAACAGGCAGGATTCAGATTCTCTTGAGGCATCCATAGCAAATGTCCAAGCCAGGTCCATCATTGTTTTATTTTTATTTTGGACGTAATAAACGTTTGGCTAGTCCGCTTTCTAATCTCCGTGTTCCTGACAATGTCAGACCACCGTATTCCTAGTAGTATCTTCATATTAATAGTGCTAAATGTGGGTCCTGTTGAGGAATTCGCCCAATGATAACGCACATTTTTGCAATGTCGTTCTATCCAATGGGAGCGGCTTATTATAAACCGCGCGTAAATGTTCTGATATCGCCACATTTGAAAATTCGATATTTCTTGATGTAGAGCTGAAGTATTGTATCATAATATTCGACAATTTTCAAATAATCAAAGACTTTAACTCTCGCGGTTCGGAGACTAGAAAAATACTTCTCTGACGATGGGGGTCGTTTAGGGACCCCAGTGGTTGCCTCATTATTGGCCTTATTATTATGAATTTCAAAAAAAAATAGTCTAAGGGCTTTAAAATATCTCTCTGCATCATTCCTCATACATTTTCTTATAAAAATCCGTGATTTTTTTAATAAATAATTATATTTTAAGTTGCGCGTAAAAAGGACGTCATCCCAGCACACATTTGAAATTGCAACTGACGAGTTTAGCCCAGCTATCTTACGAACGATCGCTTATCGCGTTATCGCGTATTTATATAAACTACAAAAGGTCCAAAAAACTATGATGTAAGAAAATCCTAATTATAAACATTGTATCACCCATATTAAAATAGATATTTAAGAAAATGTGGGTATTGGGGTCGCATTTCTTGAGCTTAGAACCGGAAAAGTTAATTCGACTATTGCAAACTATGATAGAGCTATCGACATGAATCGTTGGATCGTGTGAATCGATGTTAGACCAATATTCTTTGGAGCTGATTTGATCAATTGAATCATAATGATTAAATCTTTTCTCATCTGACCTTGAAAATCGTTTTGAATTCTTTAATATATTAAGAATGTTCGAATTATGACATGGATATATCATAAAATAATATTTTGCTTTTTTTCATACATTTGGATAAGTTTGCAATTGATTTTCTGATTTTTTTATATTTTGACTGGGTGTATTCTTAAAAATTAATGAAATTATTTAAGCTAAAACCTTCTGGATTATTCAATAAATAAGTTTGCATTTGATTTTCCACGCCAGTAAATATCTGATTTATTAAAAATTCAAACAAATCCCCCCGTTGAGAGCAACGGGCTTACAGCTATTTATTTTTGATCAACATGTGCTATTTTATAAAATCAATCGTTATGACAATGATATATTTTTTAACGACTAAGCTTTTCATGAAATCTTATAACATAAATTTTGAATAACTTGCCCGGTATTGCAATCATAATTATATGTATATTTTGCTTTAATTTAAAGAACTGGTATTTATACATTTGTCCGGTATTTCAATCTCTAGATGCGTTGTCAATTAAGATTTAGTAAATTTAATAACAATTTATGTTTGAAAAATATGTATAATTTTTTTTAAATTCATGTCCGCTCCCAATTTGGGAGGTAATAGAGGTATCCTAATGAAGGTATCTCAACAGAAGTTTTTCTACGAGAACTGTTTGTTACCCAGTCGCTCAACCTCAATTTTTTCAAAGTAAGTGGTAGGGACAGAAGAATAAGGCTAGAACAGGACCAGTTATTAAGGGATCAGAAGGATGGGAGGAGAGGAAATGATGTGAATTGACATAAAAAACATCCAGTCTTCGATCACAACTTTGAATTGAATAATTCTCAAATTCACTGTGGATCTGACTGGGAATCGAACCCAGACCTTCGTGATCGGTAGAGCAAGCTCTAACCAACTAGGTCACTACAGGCGACGAATAATATTGTTATCTGCTATTTAAAATTATTTTTTTCTTTGAAATATTGTTATATTTTGATTCATACGAGTATCAAAAAAGATTTTGTTTTATAATTCTTAGAAATATTCAAAGAAGAAAAATCTTTTTATCCGATTATATCTTTATGTTATCAAAAAGGTTGAAAGTTGTTTATTTATCGCACTCTAAGCCAATATCTCGATAAATATTTGCATCGCAATTCTTCTGCATATATTCAATAAAGAAACATTTTAAATTGAGTTGAACAACCCGTGTCAGTGTACACAAACATTTTCTCAATGTTTGTTTATAATGTGTGTATGTATATTTATTTTCTTACACGGAACCCTTTTTTCTTGGCAACCGAATATCAGGTATTATATAATGCAAACAAAAGGAGGGAAAGAACGTGACAGTTTTCATAAATAATTTGATTGTAAGCTGTTGTTTTATTGACAAGTTTATCCGGACTTTCAAATATTTTTTTTACCAAAGTGATATAATAAAAAAGTTAAGCATATCAAAGTAAAATATTTAATTCTAGAAGAATTATGTAAAGGCAATGTAGCTAACCTTACTCTAATAGTAATAAATAATGTAGAAAATAAAATATAATGTCTATAAATTGAGTAGTAACTATATTTATTTTTAATTTAATCCACATTAAATTTCAATTATTTAACTACGGTATTAATTCTATTTAGTTCCATGTCACATTTTTTAAACTTATAATGTTTTGTTTACTCAAACCCTAACTTCTATTTTGCAATTTATGTGTTAAGAATAAAAATCATTGTTCAGTTTATTTATAAATAATCTTACGTCTGAAAATGCTTATCGAAAAAGCAAAGCACATGATACATCTTATTACATAGCCTGTAGAATAACAACTTTTTAAAAAATATTTAAAATTTAAAATAAACCTCTACAAAATTACCATAGAATCCACATTTTATAATTTGGAAGGAATATTTTAATTGGTAGCGATCAGCAACTAATTTCTATAATTCGTGATCTAGTATTCAAAGCATAAATAATTTACAGTTGATTGAACATTTATTTAATGTTTAAAAATCAAAAGTAAAGCACATGAAATTAGAGGTGACGCCAATTCACCATGCACTTGACAAATATAATTAAAATAAAAAAGCATTACATAATACATTAAAATCAATATAAAAAATCAAGAAATAAAAAAGTATAAAGTAACAAACAGTTCACAAATACTGTTACTAAAAATGTAAACTTCTCTAGGCAGTAGGCAATGAGTTTATCTGTCAAACAGCTCTTAGAACTGGCGACTCATACGTCCTACGCGAGGAACATGTTTTTAGAAAGATTTTTTTTTGTTTATAGTTTCGTCCACGTTAGAATAAAGTGGGAGTTACGCCCGCGTTAGAATATATAATATTATTAATTTAAATTAAATATGGAAGTAAACTTTTTCTTCTACTTTCAATCAAAGTTTTACTGACAGTAGTAGTTTCATTGAAGTCGTAAATTGAGTAAATTAGGTTATCGGATTATTTTTTGTAAAATTTCTCGTACAGCTGCAATTAAAATTTTAAATTTTAAAGCTGATATTATAAGTAAAATGGTTGGGAAAATCTGGTCTAGACGTTCTGAGACTGTGGGTATTATAAAATGCTAAGCACGGAGTCTTGACGGGCTTCCACGTTGGAAGTTACGTAGCACGAGACGGGGAATATGTCTGAGGGACAGGCTGTATAACAAAGCTCAAAGCTCTCTCTGCAGACTTCTGATGTATTCCATTATAGAATACAATATCTCCTGCATAAGGAAAATGCGCTTCTTGCAACATTCCACGTTGTTTGGTTGCTGACAAATTCGGTAGGGACAGATTGGCAAAGATGCAGATCCATCGTTACGTTGAATATAGTTTACAGTGAAAAGTTTCAAAGAAAACTCTGTAAAGAATTGAAATATGAGACATGGTATCTAATACTATGTTAAGTACATTGTTACGTAAAGAAAAAGTGTATGCTGGTATTTTTCAAATATGATTATTTAATTTATTACAAAATAAACATTTTTTTTTATATTTTAAGAATCACTTTGTCAAAATATAAAGAAAAAATATAAACTTTAAAATTAATCTAAAAAATGAATGTTTGTTTGTTCGTTTTCTTTGGGCTGGTAAGCCGCTAATCTGATTGCTATAAAACTTTGACAATTTTTTTGCTTGCACTTGCGTAAAGTTTATATGCATATTAAAACTTACAGTAGGTCTTATATATATAAATCAATGTTTGTATGTTTGCCACACCGTTCATGCAACTTGCGCAAAGGTTATAAACGTAGCAAAATTAAATTACAGTACGTGGGGCGTGTGCTGTTCCATAGACAATAGGCAGCAAACGTGAAACGTCAAACAGACAGAAAAAGAAGACATGCTCTTCAATAAACACAATTAAAACACAGACGCTTTCTTTCTTTGAGTGGCATTGCAATGCTTGCCGGGGACCGCTAGTAATATATAATTATATTTTTTCACAGAGTAAACAGATTGTTATTTATTGGTTTAAAAATATAAACTGCTTTATTATTATGCAATATAAGAAAATGTCATGAAATTTTCACTAAGTGCTACGGTTTATGTCTCAAAAATCTCTGTTAATTTTGCTTCTGACTATAGATCAAGAAAGCTCTACACAGTGTGAACAGCAAAGCTCCGGCGCTTATTTCCTGCTTAGCACCGCGGCGCTGTTTACTTTCCGACGCCCCAGAAACATTCATAATATCCGAGGGGATTCCCTTTATATTGACATTGTAACTTTTATTCCAAATATTCGAATTGTTTTTTTGACGCTTTTATTTTCTTGATACTTGCGGTGGAGCAAAATATTTTTTTTCAAACTAGGCCTAGCTTAACTGTCATTTGAAAAAAATATGAAAAACTGTTTTAGGTGATTTTCCGTGATTGGAGTAGTATAAGGCACCTAGTATAATTTCACGTATTTGAAAGATTAGGCGATTGCTTATTATTAGCCTGTGTAACGATATGGGATAATTAAAAACAAACAAAATCAAATTTTGGCTGCAAAAATAATATATTTACATATTTCAATCTTACGGTTATGGTATAAATCATAAAAAAATGGATAATTTATAAACAATTGAAATTTACATCTGAATTGAAACAAAAAAAAATAAGAAATGGAACAGGTATCTGTTGATTGGTTATTTTAAATTTCATTTCACGAATGTCTATTTATTTTAAATAGGTAACCGTGAAAATATTTTTTGCGTAGCCAAGTACTGTAATACTGATGGGTTATATGAAAATATTGTTAATTTAGCAGATGTTTTTGTTTTGAGAGCATATGTATTTATTTTAAGTGCTGTATACGAAAGATTTTGTTCATAATAAATAAATACAAAAAAAAAACACGTTTGGACTTGCATTTGAAATCATTGCAACTGTTGATTTATTACTGATACTTATTTGATAATGATTATGTTAAATGTCACCAAGCGGAACATGGAGATTAGAAAACGTACAAAACAGCGACCCGTCGCGTCAGTGGTCATGAAGAGACGTTGGAACTGGCTGGGCCCCGTGCTTCTGATACCTCAGGAGAGCCTGACTCTTTTTTCAACTGGTGAGATTCTGGCATCCTAGACTATCCATCCTTGGGTACTATCCATACAATGTACTTGGTTGAACTGAGGGATGATGGGATGACATGAGAGGAAATGAAACAATTGGCGGGAGACAGAGAAACATGGAGCGTATATGGTCAATGAATATACAAATAATTACTTTAACTAGCGATAAAGCTTTTCCCATTTTTTTAATCAAGTATTTGAAATATTTAATTTACAACCCAAATTAAAAGTTATTTATTATTTTTTTTCGTTTTCTCTTTGTTAGTCAGACATTGTATCAGAACAAACATTATGCTTAAAATCACAATCCAGTGAGGCGTTAAAGTTATGGGTTTCTAGCAATGTAAGATATTTCTTTCACGGTTCCTTTAGCGCTATCAAAAGACAGTAACGTGACCACGCGCAGTGAAATATATTCTTGCCCGTCTGAGTCTGATGCAGGCTTTGCTTTTCAGGGTTTGGTACATTCAATGGAATAGAATTACCTTTACATTGAAGAAAATGAAAATAATACTTACAAATTTAAAATTCAATAATCTACCTGTTCATTTGAAATACAAAACAGATATTTCTTACAATATTATAAAAAATCATTTAAAATAATAACCGTCAAAAAATATTAAAGAAATACTAAATCATGGGTATATAAGAAAATAATGCTGTATGATGTCAAGGGACATCGTATTACAAATTATTGGTATGGAAAATTATTTCATTATATTTGTAATACAGCACATTTTTAAATTCATATCCGTTCCCAATATGAAGCATATAATTTCCGAATGAAAGTATCCAAACAAAAGTTTTACTAAAAGGAATGTGTATTAGACAGTTGCTAAACCTCTTTTATCATTTTTTGGAAGAAAATAGGAATAGAAATGACTAGGCTAGGACATGAATAGTGAATTAGAATTGGAATGGCGAAAGGAAAGTTCTTGAACAGAAATCGACAAATTAATTTTAAAAATACTGTCTTTACTGGGACTTGAACCCGTCAGATCCGTCACCGAAACTGACAACGTTGACCACTGCAACACGGACTCGATATAATAAATTATAATATGTGTTGGCCCTAATATTTATTTTTTTCTGACCTAAATATGCCAGTCTTATTATAGTTTATATTGCCAACATTACGATCAATTATTATACTCAACATACAATAAAAAAAGGTATCATAAAACTAACAGCTAAAAAAAGTTTCAAAAGTAGCGAGGCTTATCGTACATAGTAAACAAATTAAAAATAAAAACTGAAATGGAGATTGTGCTGATTTTAAAAAAATATGTAAAATTAGTACAAAAATAGTATTTACATTGTTGATGAAAAATAATGTTAGATTGCAATTGTCTAATTTTATTTTATTTTTATCTTTTTAACCAATCGTTTTTTGCCTATGAGTAAGTGACGAATCTGTGATATATAAAGTACACTTTAATTTTTAATTGTATAAGCACATTTAATTTATTTATATTTATAATAAGAGTCACCCGTTTTCGAAATTAATCTTGTCCATTTTTACTTACAAAAAAACGTGTAAGAATCTTAATTTAAAATATGTATCTCAAAATATGTGGAATTGATCTACCTACTAAATGTAAGTGAAATAAAAATTAGGAATATGTTAATGTATATATATAAATTTAATACAAATTATGCTGATTCAGTAAAAGAGTTCCGCAGTGTATTTTTCTGGTCAGAATTTATATTAAATGCTCATAATATATTGGTCAGTGTAAATAATTTTTTTAAAAAATCTAACCTGACGTAACCTAACTAAAATGGTTATAAAATATTCTGAACGTATAATATTTTTATTCTCACCAAAAATTGATTTAAATTCTGACCATTTAATTTTTTCCCTTTTTCATTATATTGCCTTACCAGCAAGAACACTAAACATCTTCAATGCAATCATAGTACTCGACATAAAAAGGCCATATGAACTGTTATAATAAATTGAATACATAATATGATAATAACCTTAACGTGAGCAAAGGCGTATGATTTCAGAAATGTTGCAAGACATATTTTAGTATTTTAATACGCCAATTATAATAATGTGGATAGCATTTAATTACGCAGTATTATTCCACTGTCAAAGTTATGCGAAGTAAATTCTCGGAATGGTGACCAAGGCCTGAGATAGGAATGAAGATATTTATGCGACCCTTCAGCTGGGTTATTTGTGGTTGGGTTGCTAGGACGTCGGTCGATAAATAAAGCTTGTGTCGCGACGTTACCGGCGTTCCAATATGGTCAAACGAAGCTTTTTCTTTACTGATAGTCTGCACAGTGTATGGACAGTAAAGAAAACACAGTTTATTTTAGTAGATAAATTGCGACGGGTGTATTTAAGAACACACTGTATAATATATCGCTTTATGTTTTCCAATAGAGATTGGTTTGGAACACATAGTCATAAAAAATCACTTGTAGACACACATCCTAAGCTGCGGAAATCTTTAACTGAATCAGCATAATTTGTTTTGAATATATATTTTAACATATTCCAAATTTTTATTTCATTAACATTTAGTAAGTAGATTAATTCCACATATTTTAATAATACTATCAAAGTGTTGGTAGTTCGCGAGTTAAATTATATTTTTTTAAATTCTAAGTAGGCTATTTCAAACTTATTCAATAAATAAATTACTCATCTACAATTGAATTAGTGTATACATTTTGATTATTTTAAATTCTTATTTTCTGACCTTATATAGTTCAAGGTGAACCTTGGCTGTCTAAATTGTATCCCAATCCACTTTACTTGGTCCTCCGCTTTCCTATTCCAATCACTGACGTCTGACACACCATCCACCAAACGAAATCACACACACACAAATCTCACAACCTTTCAACACTTTGTCATTCATCAAGGGTAGAAAACGTCAGAGGTTTTGTGGATTTCAGATATCCATGCTTGATGTATTATTATAAATGTCTGGCCTAGTATAAATATTCAGTTTCAACCAATTTGGCAGTGCTTGATTTACAGTAGCGTTTTTTAACCTCGTGGTTGTGTCGACTCGCCAAGTGCCATCTTTTCGTTGAAACACTTATTGATTCAAAATAGCCTTAGTAGTGAGTGTTGTAATCTCTGACCAACACCCTATAACTGCTATTTTGAAAGTTTTATAAATGCAAACTTTTCTATGACAAGAGGTTGTTTATAGAGTCCATAAAAACATGAAAAGTATCTTTTGTTTTTCACAAATCTTATGTTGAATTTCTTATTTAAACTATTCTAGACGTTAAATAGAAATTTAATATAAACGAACTCCTTAACCATTTTTGTTGTCAGATTTGTGACTGACATATGTTTTTTATATTTTTTCCCATGTTGACTTTCAATCTCATATCACTTGACACTTTTTAAAAACCACAACTTCTTTGAAAAAATAGCTCTTGAAACTGCAAATGATATCAATATCATTTCCGTTCACTAGAGCCTGCATTGACTTTGTGAAGATTGACTCCGAAAAGTTTGGTTTTGAGTCTCGTATAACTAAAATTCAATAATATAAATATAACTAATATAAACGTTAAATTTCAAAAACTTGTGGTTAAGTTTGCCTGGTAATGCATCTTAAACAAGCAAAACATGTTGGCTATACAACCATTGGGAAAATATGGTGAATTGATATGACTAAACTCTACTAAATATAATGTATTTTTATTGCATTTTTCATAAACAGAATTTTATATATTAAAAAATAGCACTAGGCACAAATCGTAAGTTATCTTTAGCACAAACAGTTTATGAAGTAAAAAAATAATATATATTAGTTTTTGCCTTTTTTCTCCGCATATAAAGAAAAATCGTCTTTGAAAGAAAAATGATTTATTTAATATGAGGTCAAATCTCTATATAGTGCCTAGGTACTGTTTCCAAAAGTTGTCATGTAACGGTGCTATATCGTTGAAAATTGTGTCTGATGAGAAATAAAGATACACTTTAGTGAAGGTTATATTGTGGTTAGTGATTGGATTTTATTCAAAAAGTTTTTTTGTTGCCAAAAACAAAGATTGAATAAAACGGTATTTTGTAAGAAATTTCTTGCCTTTTATATAAAATATATATGTATATATGTATATTTTTTTTGAATGAAGGTTTGTTATAGATTTTTTTTTTTTCCAATTGAAAACATCCATACTATTTGTTTTGTTTTGAAAGACTGTTGATAAAATAAAGGAAAGATTTTAGGCTAAATTAAAAAAAAAAAGTTAGTACATTTATGTATGACTGTTTCTAGTTTTAGGTAGACGGATGTTAAAGGAATTGTCGTCGATTGAAATCGACATGTGCTTTTACTCTGTATTCTAGCAGTAAGAGCTTTGTATCAGTGATTATGTGGGACTAGGCTCAAATCCGTGCAAGATCACATCAAATTTTAAAAATTTCAATTCGAGACCGTAGACATGGGTTTATGAGATTCCACTTTTATTTAAGTTTATATCATATGATTTTTTGATTGAAAAAAATATTTGGCGCATTGGCATATATTGGCAAATATTATATTTTATTTAAATAATATTAAACATTCAATCAAAATATTTAAAACTGAAAAACCTCTATGTCAATTTTTAAGAAGGTATTTAAATAAGGTATCATATTAAAATTCGATGACAAAAAATATAATTTAGTAGTAGACAAAGTGAAATTTAATAGATTTTTCACGATCAACTTAAACTTAAAAAATAATGAGTTATCCACAAGTTTAATAAAAGTCCTGCAAATACAAGAAATGAAAATAATATTGTTAATAAAAACAAAACGTCCTTTTCCACTTATTAAACAATGTTTGCATTGATCAGGGTCGGTTTCACACATCGTATTGTATTTTTTTAAAATTCTATTGCCTTTCCACCAAAATTGACAGTTGACACCATAAAAATGATTATTATTTTGAAAATCGTTTTTCAAAATAGAAAATAATTCAATAACAAATAAAAATAGTGAGCTTCAAAAGTAATATAAATTTTTAATTATTAGATTTTTTAAAAATATTATACCTACATGTTTTGATTCAAGTAATTTTCATAAAATAAAATCATATTATTATTATTTGTGTATAACACTTACCTGCAATAGTTTTGACTTAAGCTGATAGCACTAATACATCATGAGCTTTTATTTGCAAGTTCTAGAATGCATATAAAAACAGTATAAAAAGTACCTATTTAAAAAGTTCTATTAAATACATAAAGCAAACTCTTATATTTCAAAAGCTTTTATTCATACGATAACTCAATACCTATAACAGCTTGAGAACGTAATGTTTTCATCAGTCCAGTGGCGCAATATCAGCGGTTACGTATAATATATTTTTTTTATCATATTAACTAATTGAGTTCACCTGTACACTTGAATACCTGAATACGTTCAAAAACGATGCCCGGCTCGCTAGTGACTAAATATTTAAAATACAACATTTTAACAATTTTGAAATTGATGGCGAAATTTCATCAAGCATCTTTAGGAAGGCGAAGCTTAACATTAATAAAAATATGTTTGTGTCAATAAATACAAATGTAATTGTAATACAATAGTTTTGGTATTTGCATACTCATCTTAAATTATAGGGTCCTATGGTGCAGTGGTTAGCGTGATCCTTGTCGGATCTCACGGGTTCGAATCCCATACGAACAGTATTTTTTCGATCGATTTATCGATTTCTGTTTGAAGGCATGAGTGTTTGTGATGCCTTAATTTCCCTTCAAATCTTCCCATGCTTCAATAACTGGGCGTAATGAGATCAATTAGTTAACCATCTAAGCCTTATTCTTCTATCTCTACTACTATCTTTGAAAGAGAGGTTAAGTGACTAGCTAACAAAAAGTGTTCGTAGAAAATAAACAGTTAAGATACCTTCATTAAGAAGCAATATGCTCTACATTGGGAGCGGACATGGATAAAAAAAAATATTTTTTTTCATTCGCTTAACAACCGCACGTTTTTTTATAGACTTTCACCTGGCGGCCGGGCAATTTTGCGAAAAATTCGCAAAAATTGTAATTTTACTAAATTCACTATAATTTGTAAACCAATTGAGATATCTTTACCAAATTTAATTTTCTTAGCTTTCAGATACTTCGCCAATACGCATATATGAGTCCGCCAGCCAGCAACCTTTGTTTTTCAAAGACTCAAATACGCGTCCGAGGTCGTTAAGCTGTTAAAACAGAATGACTTAAAATTTTTCATATTAATGGATTAATGATGTCTCGTTTTTTGTTCAAAATATGTCCATTCTCACAGATTTTGTCACTAACGACCCGGGTTTCACCTTTAAACTCGGTGATACATTTATTTATTATATAAACACGAAACATTCATTTAATAAGCGTCAGTTCAAGTTCATCCGTACACTTGAACGCCTGAAGATGCCGAAAGGCGAAACCCGGGTCGTTAGTGACAAAATCTGTGAGAATGTACATAATTTGAACGATTCAAATTTAATATTGAAATTCCACCAAGCACCTTCAGTTGAAATCTTAAATAATTGAAAATACGTGTCACAGTTAGTAACAAAATCGTTGAAATAACAAAATTCGCATATTTAATTTGATGTAAATATTGAATTCGTTTTTATAATAGAAAAAAAATGTTTGAGATCCCTGAGGAGACTGTCCCAAACCTATTGGACAGTTATACATATAAGATTTATTTTAGCCCCACAAAAGGAATAATTCATTTCGGCTTAAGAGAACGTCTGAAAGGTTTATTTTTGCACGGGCAAATGTGAGCTTTTCTAAAATGTTTTCCGCAAAGTTTTTTCCTGTAGAGCTTTCTGCTCGAGCAGGCCTTTTGATGCGACCTTTTTGGATGACGAGTGTAATCGTTGTGAACTTTTATGTTCCCCGATAACATAACGCTAACGTTTTTTTACGTCGCTATATATATTAGCTATGGTATAATATGACGTAGAATATATTCACTGACTCTTATTTTATTATAAGGTAACACAAAAAGTCGTACGTGTTGAAAATACAAAGGGAACACGCAGACAGATATTTTGTACAAAAAATACCGAAAATTGGAGTATTTATTTTGATATAGACATAGCCATGTCAAATGAATATAAAGTCTGACATTAAAGTTTACAGAGAAGTGAATGAAAATTATTATTTTTGACAGATTCGATTGCTTCTCTGTGAAAAATATTTTTTCTTTAAAAGAAGGACTTGATAAAGCTTTATTTTATTTTGTGTTGATTGAAAAACAGACACTTCCAAAAAAATATAACACAGATCTAATAGTCTTTTTAAGCACATATATTTCATTTTTAGGGTGTTCACTGTCAATACTTGGTGGAAAGGCATTATATTTATAAAAACTAAATATTCCTTTGTACTTTATTCCACTTTATTTAATCTCATTGCGAGCATTGTCAACTGATCAGCTGTCAGTTGACAATGCTCGCAATGAGCGAAACCGGTCCTGACCTTTTGAATAAAGTGGAATAAAGTACAAAGGAATATTTTGTTTTTATTAGCACATATATTTTTATATTTTAAAAGCTATAGCACAGCACTACTTTGAATTGATAAAAATTGATTTTTTTGTCATCTTCAATTCATTATATCAAAAAATTTGATTACACATATAATATTAAGCAAACAAAAAGCAATAACTATATGTCAAGATATTTCTGTTTTTATCGTATATGATTATCTTACGTCTTAGTACAAACATAGTAGTTAGACTTTTAATAAATTCATTAGAAATATTTCATTATAAGTCATAATGAATCAAATTGATCGTGGAGAATAGTAAGTAAATAACGCCATATTCAATTTTTTTTTATAATAACAAAAATAATATTGTTTGTTATAAAGCTGTTAATTTCATTATATCTATTTGTTTAAATAAATCGAAAGCCAGCTGGAGTAATAATAATCAAAATATCAGTTAAGACAAGCTAAATACCTTAGTCAAAGTTATATTTCCAGTAATAATCTGTTATGAGAATAAAGAAGCTTTTGTAAGCTTTGATCTAACGTTGGATTTGATAACGGCTGTTAACGACTATGTTAATTAAGGCTATACAAAATTAACCACATAATAATAGTCAGCTTTTCTTTAAATTTAACTCAGACAGCGCTTAGAAAGATAACGTTCCGTAATTTAATTTGAGTTTCCCGGTAAATTACCGGAAGCGTCTGAAATAAGTGTTAAAATAAATGGAAACGGCGTATACACGTAAGATACAGGTTCATAACACCCCAAGAAATAGCGGAGTATAAACACAAAGACTCTGACGTAGCCCTGACTTGTTTTGTGATATATTTTAAAGTAGGGTGACAATCAGGTGACAACTTGCAATAAATTAATAAAAAAATATATTAAATCACTGTGTGTTACAATATTTTTTCTTTAAAAGTTCATTTGGAAAAAAAAGTAGTGATCGATTAGTTGACAAGTCTTCTTAATTTTTTTCGTTTCGTTGCTTTTTTTTGTGGGTATATTCATACTGGCTGACAGGTGGTGTCTTGATATGAAGAAAAAATCCTACAATACTTTACAAATTTACTTAAGCGGCTGCCTTTATTAGTGATGGTTTGTTATTTGACGTTTGTTAATAATAATAATAATACAATTAATAATATTAATAATAATAATAATACAATTAATTAATAATTGTAGAACTGAAATACCTTGATATTTTTAACCTATTTAAATGGAGTTCTACTAAGTAAATGCTAAATCAATAAATAATTTGTTATTTGAATTATGAACTGCATAATTTAGACCCACAGACTCTAAATAAAAATAACAAAATTTCATTATGTTTCTGAAGTTAACTTCTTATATAAATTCTCATAAAATTGATAAACTGAAATTATTTATATAAGATGTGTATTATTATTATGTGTTTATAATCGAAACATTATCTGAAAAAATATTGAATGAATGTTACTGTACTTTCTGCATAGAAATATTCGTTTGTTTATTTTTCAAATAAAAAATACTACAGTATTATGGATTCGGATAGCGAGAATTTTCTGGGACATGAAAAAAGCCGAGACTTCCGAATCCCTCATATCAAATTTAAGATTAATTAAATACTTCAAATCCATTTGGCCTTTAACCTGTCGTTTATAATACTGTTTTGTCCTCATAATTTTATCTTAACATAGATAGTTTCATTAGTGATAAAACTTATGACTACTTCTTTAAAAGTTTAATTATAATCATTTTTGGAACCAAAAGTTTACATTTAAAATATATAATTTTGAAACTTTTTTAAAACATTATATCGCTACACTAACTATTTACTACGTACTCGGATTTATTTAAAAACGTTTATAACAGAAAAAATGCGTGTTTATAACATGTATTATTATAAAGTAAATAAAAATTCGTCACCCTATAATAAATAATGTCTTATACCTAAGCTCAAAGTTTGATGGTCACTTTTACTTTGTAAAAATATTATATTTGGCATCATAAAACCCTAATAACCTTGGTAGTTTAGTCAGGAAGGCACATTAAAAATCTCATAATGAAAGTTAATTTAATAATGTTTGCACGTAATTAGTTTTTACGATCTTTTTAGCCATTATTTTCAATTACTATTATGACATCATTAGGTATACGTAAGTATCACAACACAATATCTATTACGATGTTTCCACCCATTTTCTTTGTCTAATTATAAAGTAAAAATACTAATAACATCGGTTTTAACGGTCTATACAAAAAGAATACTTATAAATTATTCCCACTTCCATTTTAATGCATAACATATAAAGTTTTAATGTACCATATCAACATGAATAGTTTAACAAAACTGCTTTTAAAGTCAATAATTGAAACCGTTTTCTCATACAAAGTAACGAGTCGTTACCTAACCTTTCTATCTAGACTTTGGTTACACAAACATATTTTATTTGTGTGCGAGTAAATAAAAAATAAACACAAAGACACAAGCGTATTATTGACAATATTCAGAATTCATACACTAAATAGCATACAAGCGTATCTTAAATTTCGTAGTTTTGCTGACATGTTCATCTTTGTGAACAAAGATTTTTGAAAACAAAGGAAAAAATAGTAAAAGCTTAACTTCATTTTTAACAATAAAAAGATGTGCAGTTTAGTAAAACTGCAATACCTGTATGCGAAACAAACAAACATGCGAATTGTTCAATATCGATTTGTACAAAAATAATATTTACGTAAAAATAAATTTAAAGCGTTGCTGATATGTCGTCGTTTGTAATGAGACCATATTATTCTGAAAAATATAACAGTTAATATTGTTCAATTTTATTTATAAAATTATAAATTATGTATGGTTTCAACAAATTTCTGTTGCTTCACGTTTGAATCTAAATAGTTTAATATATTTTTGTTCAATGTGTCTGCAAATGAAAAAGCCAAATATCGAGTTCAATATTAACCACCTTTATAAGCATTGATGTTTTCAACATGTCCACAATTCAAATTCCGTTAACGTCGACTAAAATAGCTTTAGCACCACATGTTACTAAAGTCGTAAATGTTTGCTTATATTTGTATAATATAATTCACAACAAATATTTCTAAAACGTGTTCAGAATTGCAATCTGACAAAATATCACTGTGATATAGCAGTATAACACAAATAGGAAAGCGCTCTGAGCCGATTGCTATAAGCGGCACGTTTCCCCTTTAAATCAGGGCAACCCATAATACGTAATTTGAAATTATTTAAACATTTTGGCTGTTCTGTATTGTACGAGTTTTATTAATCCGATGACTTATTCGTGCGAGTGTTGAAGGATGTATACACATAAAAATATATATATCAGCACTTTTGATAACCAGTTAGTGTTTGATTTATCGTTTTAGGAGTAGTAGCATTTGGCTTGTTATTGATAGCTTACCGTACGTACAGATTAGTTTCGTATACAAAAATCTAGTATCAATTCAAAAGAACTTTTATTCATAATTATAAACATTTATTTTTGTACCGCTAATTTGTTTATTGTGATTTGATGTTGTTGATGACTTCATTTATTTATGTTATTCAAATATTCTTCACAGCTGTTTTTATAGTACATATATCAATCAGCTAGCTCCATAGAACCACTTGTTAAAATTTTGATGTAATGAGCTATTATCCATTAAGTTTAAATACTTCTCTTCTGTAGCTTCACAAAAGTACATTTAAAGAAAGTTCCTAGTTTTCTTTGAGTAGACAGATGTTTGCAAATGAAAAAAAGAAATATAAACAATTTTTTCACAGTTCCATATAAATACAACTCAAGATATTCTAATGTAACGATTTTGTCAGCCTTACAATGATTTTAATTGAATTAAGTTAAGTAACTAAATGATTAACTAAAGATATAGGACCAATAATATAATATTGTTTTAACAATTCAGCTTAGATTTGTCAAACCTGAAACTAAGCCATTGAATTCAACCTTTGGGCATCATTAAGTAGAATCGATCTTCTTTATGATGTAAAAATGTGGGCTGTTGAAACTGATAAAAAATGTTTTTTTAAATTTCTTTGAACACATAATAACATGGTATAATGTATCAATATTCTTCTTTACATTCTATTTCTACAGAAAAAATGTTCTATCAGAAAATAATAAAATCTTTCTATATTAAAGGCCGTCTGTTAAATAAATGAAAAAAATAACTGTACTAAAAATCTTTTATTATTTTTATTATAATGCCATTCCACTAAGTATTGACAGTGAACACCTTAAAAGTGAAAAATAACTGGAAAAAATATTATTAAATTATACAAATTAAACGATATGAAGTTTTTCATAAAGTCTTTAAATGTGCGCTTGTCAAAAATTGTAGATTAGAGGATCTTAGTAAGAATTGAAAAGTTGTAGTTTTATATCCAGTTCTTTGAATAAATTTGCTCTCAAAGAATACAAGCTTATCAATCAATCTCTTTTTTGAGAAAGAATGACAATATTTGCACGGGCTTATTTTTAATTATATTTTTTTAGCGAAGATTATTTAGGGATTATTGAAAACATGGCAGACATCCATACCAGCTTTAGCAAGGGTGATACAATCCAGAGAGCAATTTAAAACTCTCTATTGTATATATTTAAAATAAAAATCACGAGAAGATTTTAAATTGAGCTCTTGATTACTAGAACAATATTAAACATTAAATAATTTTTTGAACAGATTCTGCATTATTTATCATATATAACTGCTGATTTTGCTCATCTTGGGCATCAGCTCCGATCTTTTATACAGAGTTTTGAATTAGCACAAAGTGTGTTTGACTTTTTCATGTGATACTTCTTCACCAATTGACAGTGAAAAAGGTAACTGATTTAATGATGAAGTTGACTTAAAGTACGCTATATAAATGTATAAAAAAGCGTTTGCAAGAGTTTTTAAACAGCTTAATAAAAAAAATGTTTTCGATGATAATTATCTGTTTCCAAATATGTCATTTGAGAATCAAAAATTTAATTTTTTTTTTTGGCAGAAATATTTGACAAGAAACATTTACAAGTTTTAGACCGGATGAATCATTGCTTGTTTTTAATTGTATTGAAATCTCGTAAACAAAGCAAATTCTCTGACAATTTCCCATATATCATTAGTTTCACTATCATCCGGAACCAATTACAAAACAAACATTCTGTTGGCAGCGGGGCGGAAGTTCGAGCTGCAACCGGACGGGAGCGCGGGCCTCGCTTTTACGCCATCTGTCTGCATTTCTTAAGAAAACCCTGAATTCTTGGCATTCAGTAATCTACCTTTATCATGGACAATAAAGCATCCATTGTTCGTCAAGGAATGTTGCTAGTTTCATATAAAGTTTGCGGCTACTCTTGACCAGAAACATTTAATAAACACATTTCAATTTTTAGGACATTTCTTTCAATAACGGTTTCGGTAAAATTTTCTGTCTTATTTCAAATGAAAATTTATTCAGATAAATCAGTTAAAAGTAGTTTAGAACAATATTTAAAATAAAATTAATGTCCTAGTCAATTTTATTCCAATTGATATATCCTTTCCTTTTCTCTGTCGGCTTGGTTGCTATTTTGAATATTGCCAGAATTGAAAGTCCGTTAAGATAACGGAGTATACTTATTATTTATTTAAGCCAATTCTTCTTTCAGTATAATTATAGTACACTACATTTATAAAAATAATAAATTATAAAACGACATCAAATATATCAAGTGTTTGCATTACTATTGCTTACAATTAATTATGCAAGAGATTTCAAATTTTAAAAGACGAATTAAATGTTATTGAAGTTCTGAATATAATTTCTTTAATAGCATACCTCAGAAATTATTTACTCAGCATTTTTATCGATATTCTCTGTTAAGGAAGAAATATTTTTTTTATTTCTCTACTAAAACTCCAGCAATCTGTTCCAATTCGTAACTGGAGTAATCCCATATCTGAAACCTGAAAGGATTCAATCGATTATTAGATTTATTGCGCTTTCTCAACCCTTACGCTAGTTTTAACCCCGTTGTCTTTAGGTCGTATCACCCCTGAAGCCTTATTGTACCTCCCCACACCAAACGTTACCTTCGCAAACGCCCCACTCTTCCGTTTCGAATTTCCGGATGTTTATTATTTTGCTGCTTACCTTTCTTCAGATGTTTTATGAGCTTTATTCGAAGTTGAGCTTTTTTAAGCTTATTCACAGATATTGTATACCTAACCATTGAATTTTTTACGCATTTATATAAGATCCAAATACTTGTAACATAGAATAGATGAAATAAAAGAAAAATAATGAAGACGTCAACAATGAGCTTAAGTTACTTGCAGAATATTTACCAAAATAAATACATATTTTTCAGTTATGTATATCGTGGAGAAACAACCCACTGAGAACAAATATAAAAGCTATTATTTGGATATAAAATAAATATCTTTTGAAATGGATTTAGAAAAATGTATTCAGAAGTTGAGCTTGAAGGTGAGTGTAGCAGTCTATACCAAAACCTATAATTGAGACAATTATTAAGTTACTTAGATATTTACAAACATTCGTCTATTTGATAGAATATTGCACAAAAGGATTTTTAAAATATCTTCCTTATTTATACATTTCAATAAAATTTGTTAGTAAAAATTAACAGGGTCCCAATGACGTGCTTTAACAGTGCAATTGTTTTCAATAAAAATCGCATCTCAACTAAAACGCACTATTTTTTTGTTGAAAATTTAATTAAATGTCCACAAAATGAAATACAATAAAAATAATATTAGAACTAGCGTTTTATTTTTTTAAAACTTCTCCATTTGTCAGTTACAATTTCAAAATTTAATTTGGTATGAATGTCCAGTAGACCACTACACACATTCTTATACCACTCATTGGTTTAATTAAAACGAGTACGATTTTAAAATTATATTTTTTATTCACTTCAATCTTTATTTTTTAATATAGTATTTGTATTTATTCTCGATTGAATTAATATTAAAGAAGAATTATTTTCAGTTATCCTTTAAATGATTTTTAATAGTTGAAAATACCTACTTCATTTATTTATACATTGACCCTATTTATAAGCCATTCCCTATAAATTTGTCAAAAAAGTAATTTGCTATACTACTCACGTTCTTCTGTCACGTCTTTCCATTCCAATAAACAACTGTATTAGGTTTACGAAATGTGTTGTATTTAGTTTTATGTCCCATTATTATGGACATATTTACTGACTTGTTTGTCGAATTCGTTTCATTTTACTGCGGTCTTTTCATTATTTATCATAAACGCTGCCGTAAAATTGACCGTTTTAGCTTATTTGTATTTATTAATGGAGATCAATTCATCGCAAATAAAGATGAAGAAGTATTATGTTTGTATACCGAAAGTAAAACGACTTATTCTGTTTGAATAAAAAAAATAAGACGGATTTTTTTCATAAACTAAATCATTTCTCGCAAGCTACTGAATATCATATTATACTATCATACTACCAATAGCAGTGTAACTTTTGTCAAAGAGTTGATAAGATATTGTTATTAAAAACACAGTATCCATACTTTAAGTCTTTTGCATAACTCAGACTACTTATGAAGCTTGAGACCATAGGTTATCAAAGTGGGCCTATGACCCCAGCTGAGGGGGCCCTGCTGATCCTGGGGAAAATAAACGGCGCATTGAATAAAAAAGGGGGCAGAGATATGTTTACGTATCTAATTTGTAACATTGTCGACAGAGTAAACATTAAAAATGCTATCTTCGATTTTTTAATTTTATTTTACATACTGAAATATTATGCTTTTTAATGCAAATCCAATGTATAAAGATTTTTTTCGAGAGCTTGAGTCCGTGGACACTGAAGTGACAAACGTCCATCAGAGGTGACCACTCGGGTAAATTCCGAAAAATAAAACAGTGTCAATATTTGTTGTCCAGATTGTAAAATAAATGGTGTAAGAATATTTATTTAAATAAATCAAATTAATTTCGACTAGATACGCATGGAGATTTCAAACTTTTTTTTAAAAAAACCTTCAATTGTTTGAAAAATAAGAATAAAAAATTCACTGTCTTGAGGTTTTTTAGAAAGATTAAGAGTTTGAAATGCTTCCCCATTGAGCATTTTTATTTTCACAAATCATCTTAATAAAAATAATATCGACTTTGATTCAACTAGTCACTGAGGAAGGCATTGTTTTGTTTAAAACTTTTAATTACTGTTGAAAAACAATACAAAGAATTATTTTTGTATCCATTTTTTGTAGCCTCCACTACTTTAACCGATATAATATGTATGTTGTTTTGTTAAATTGTAAACAAATGTTTTTTTACGCCGCTTCCATTTGACTGAAAATTCGAAATTATTCTAAAATTGTTGACTCGTGTATTTGAAAACATAATATTCGTATCCTTTTTTGGAAATCACTGATGTAACCAAACAATATTTTTTGCTTTATTGAATTTATCAAATCTACGTTTAGAGAAATTTTCCATTTATATGCTTTGATTCCTTCTATATTTTGTAATATGAATTTAGTGATTGTATGTTTTTGTGTTTGTGTTTTTTCCCATCTAGAAATATACTGCCATATCGTAAATGAAACATATTGGATTGTAAAGAAAGAGAACACGGTTTTAATTAAAAAATATATGTGAAATGACCTTACACTAAATGTTAAATAGTGTGGCTTTTAGTTTATTTAAAATGTATTTTTTTTAAATTAAAGTGTTCAATTGTTATTTAAAAAGCCTAAAAATACTTTTTTCTTTATTCTATTTGATGATTTAAATGTGTAAAGTTAAATAACATACTTAAAGTATTTATAGAAACTTTGTCCTAAAACCGTTTATTTTTTTATAAAGAACGAATCACTTTTAACTAATTGACTTAAATAATTTGGGCTAATTTTTATTTTAATACATACTATATATTAAAAACGTGACTATTGTATGGCCTTGAAGGAATCAATCATTGATATTATACTCCGAGATGTGGAGTTGGAGTCGTGAATAAAATCAAGTGACTGAATCTATTTTTTATTTAAATAAAAAAACATAATGTTATTTATTTGAAATACGCCAAAGATTAAATTATAGTTTTTTTATATCTGAGTCGAGATGAACAATTTTAAAATGACCGTACAGTTAGTGTATTCAATCCAATGATACATTTTCAATCCCGGATTGGGATTAATTCACCGAGGAATTTGAAATCCTCGATTTCCTATACTTTTCTCTCAGATTATCTGCAAACCTTGTTTTTTTTTTTTTTAGCTCACCGAAGGAATTTGAAATCGCTAATAAAGTATACTTTTCCGAGTATTGTCACAAAACCTCGTTTTTTTTTTGGCTCACCAAGGAATTTGAAATCCGCCGATTTGGTATACTTTCCCGGAATTGTCACGAAACCTCGTTTTTTTTTTTTAGTTTTTTTTGATATCCACAATTTCGGCTCACTTTTCGGTGTTTTACTCAAAATTTCTCAATCCTGAAATCCCGGGATCAGAAAATTGAACGGGATCCGAATCCCGGGATTGGATGCCCTAGTAACAGTGTCTTGGTTTTATCACAACTTAACAGCTTAATATCAATTTATATCTTTTTACAATTAAAAAGATTAGATATTCTTCCATCGATTTAAAGCAGAATATGTTTAATATAATTTTTTATTTATACATCAAGTATCATCTGGTATCAGAAGAATGATACAGTTATCAATTTAAGATTTAATTAAAATTTAATTATCAATTACATTTAAAATATCAGTGTACTCCTGTTTGGAAATCAAAGCTGACGTTTATAATTTGTATTCGTCTATGTGTATGTAGAATTTACAACATATTATATTGTGAGATACTGGAAACACCATTTTTCATGTTTATCGCTATAAAACAAAGTATTTTCTACCCGATCGATCTAAAACCGTAAAATAAGGTACATAAACAAATGAAATTCCACCTTTGAATACAAGTTTTTTTTGAAAGGTCATAATTTTCAATATAAAAAAACGCAATAAATCATCTTAACGTTAGCTAACCGTAACTCAAACAAACAAACCATGCCATATGAAGCTGCAAATCTTTAGTGCCATAAAAAATATTCTTTTATGAACAAGCGGAAAAATCATATTGCCAAGTCAATGATTTTAGGGATTCATACGGCTGGGCCAGAATAAAAAAGGCACTTATTCAATTGTATCAGATAATTATATGATTTCTCTTTGAGTAACATTTTTTTTAAATTTACTCAATGAGTTGCCGACCTATCAAAACTTGGGCATCCATCCAATTTGATAACGATACGCGGTAACGGGTTCCAAGCTTCTTCTTTTCCTCTCAAAATTAAAAACAACTTCCGTGGATAGATTAATATTAATTCGCACCGTACTCAACGGAGTTTAAAAAATTAGCCCGCTTTACCTTGAAACAAATATTTGACCCGCTATTTTGATAAAAAAATCTAAGAAATTTTTTATGTTAAAATTTCAAACAACAGTAAAGTAGCTGATAGTTATCGATAATCGTCAAAAGCTTCACGTCGATTATATCTAACTGTGCGTGCCTTAAATTATGATTTAAACCTGTGCTAAAAATCTAAAGACGAACCCAAATATACAAATGAAACGATAACAATCTGATAAGTAGCATTTCATCCAAACTTGACACTTAAAACTCAAATGTTCTACAGGTCAAATCTTACAAAAGTCTCTTCATGATCGAAAATGATTTTTTATGGTTTTCTAATTCAATTTAAAGCGAGTTTCTATATCGTCTTCCAATTGCAAATCATCTTTCATGGTGCGAACATTTCTTTCACTCTTTCGAGGGCATATTTTAGAACCGAATGATTATGTACAGCATCTTTAAGACATTCATCAAGTTCTTACGTGTTATTGCACAGTACTCATATTCACTCAAAATACCTTTGATCACAATATTGAGAAAAGTACTTATTTGGTGCCACAATACAAAAATATTTTTGAGGACAATATTCACTTACTATTTATATAATATCGGAAACTTTGTGAATGTAAATGTTTTGGTGAATTATCATTCTCACCACTAAAAGAATTTAATGAATTTCTTTTTATTCAGTTAGCAAAAACTGTCAGTATTGAGAATCGATAGACATTTTTTTCTAGATTATTAATAGTGAATGTATGAGCATTTTTTGCAGACCACACTCCTTCCGGATTTGAAACACATCTTTTGTAGCGAAGAAAGGACCGTTGTCTTTACTTCTTACATGATATTTCCAGGTGCTAAAACTTACGAAAGCTGTGAGACTGGGTTGGAGCTGCAGGGGTAGAAGGCATTAAGGTTGTGGCTGTGACAAATATTAATGCCACTTTGTGTACGCCAACGGCTTCTCCGTTTGACATCGAATCTTTGCAGGTGGAATCGCATTTCTTGAGTTTAGAGAAATTGAGGCACATCGACGTTACAGTTTTGTCCTCGCTTACATTGGCTTTTTTGCTGGAAAATGCGCAAACAAAAAGAAACGACTCCGTTCAAGACAACTATTTATTCTCCTAAGTCCTTACTCCGAAATCACAATTTAATATTGTATTCGGTGGCTAACTTTGATTTTATCCGAAAGCGATAAATTGTTATTCAACTTTAAATCAATTTTCAATACTCAACATAACTTTAATTTTTATTCTCAAAAAAAATAGCGAAAATGAAAATGAAATATGTGTCTGTGTTTCGTTACAAGTTTTATTCACTATTGACCCTATCTCTTTACATTTAATCATATAGAGATCAAAAAAGATGTTAAAAAATATCAAATTTTCTACAACACATCATATAATGAGTATCGATGGAAATATTGAAGGAATATACCAAAAACCCCAAACTCTCGTTGATTATTGATACTAACACGCATTCATTTATATTCATTGTACAAAACTGCAACTGCACCTATTTCTGATTACTTAATCAAAAATTTTTCCAATCCGCTTATAATTAATATACAGCCAAAAATTCATACAATAGCTTCTTCTATTTCCTGGTAAAAGAATGATTGTTTCACGTTGTATTTATAATACTATTATAGTCACATAGAAAGATCGTGTTAATAGACATTTTTGGAGGATTTCCTATATCTTCATCTGTTTTGCCTCATTCGGTTAATCTTGATTTGTGACATATCTTTAGTTTTGACATATAGTCCAGTGGTATAGTGTTATCTATCAGTGATTTTCGAACAAATAATTGTGGTCTGAGTGACAATTATTGTGGCTGGCGGAATTACTGCAATATAGGGAAGTCCGACGAGAAAATCTGCTTATGTCAAACATCACATCTCTACATACAGTGAAAACCCTCGATTCTACGTTTTTACAAGGGACCGTGATAAATGAACGAATAATGCGGGAAACCGATAAATGCGGAAAATCTTCAAATAATCCAAAAAAAAAGTGTTATTTTCAAAAAACTTATTTATTTATGAATGCTTAACTAAATGCGATGTAAAAACTATTGAGACGCAAAAAAAATATTCCCAAAAAAATCCAATTAAATCGGGGAATGATAAACGTGGAATTATTAAATATTGTTATGACGGGGTGTTGGTCGAGTAAAAAAAAAACGATCCATGCAAAAAAACGAAGATAGCTAGAACAGTAGATCGGGGTTCCACTGAAAAAAAACGCGAAACGAAATGCGAGGCAAAACTATTTATGAAAAATATTCAACGAAAACGGTCAATCGGGATAATATTCGTGACGGGACTTAAATATTTAATCGATAGATCGAGGAAAACGGTAAATCGGGGAACGATTAATGCGGGATTCTTTTGCATTTTTCTTATGGGTGTTTGGCCGGGACTTTGGAAAAATAAACGATCCATGCGGTGAAAACGAACAATGCGAGAAACGGTAGATCGGGGTTCCACTCGCTCAATCACTACATGTACATACATTTCAAAAGCGTACATATTAGGTAGAAAAAATATACTTCGTAAATTTTATGTTGTACAATTTCAAATAATACCTCAGATGTCTAAAAGAAAGATTTTAGTATTACTATCTTTCGACAATAGTTCTGCATAATATCTTATTAAGAATGGAGCTGTGCGTACGTAAGAATTAATATTTGATTACTTGAAATGTAAGGGCCTCAGGTAAACGCACTATTTTACCAGACTACTCGGTGTGAACAATAGACACCATTTTTCATAAATAATGCACCTGGTCTTTGAAAATTTATATATAATACCGGAGAAATTTATGATGAACAAAATAAATATATGTTAAAACACAAAAATATTAATACGATTGCGCTATTCATTCTTTTTTTAACTAAGTGTATATTATTATCAACATAGTTTTTTCACGAAATACAACCTTTCATTGCCTATTAACAAATAATTTCAAGGCAAAACTAAGACATAACAAAAATAGAAAAAGGCTGCAGAAATTATGACACTTCACTAGAGGGTTACTATAGTCTTACAAAAAGTTTGACAATGAACACTAACGCATTTTAATCGTTCTTATAGAAAAAAGAAATAATATAACAAAATGATATACATTTAAAAGATTATATCGTGCAACGAGACTCGTGATTATTCGAGACAAACTATTTTTTTTACATGTCCGCTCCCAATGTGAGCATATAGGACTCCTAATAGAGTTATTATCTCACAGAAGTGTCTTCTACGAGAACTGTTTGTTACTCAGTTGCTCAACCTCTCTTTTTCCAAAGAGAGTAGGAAATATAAGGATAGGGCTAGGACAGGACTAGTGGTTAGCTAATCGCTCTCGTACGCCCCGTTATAGGATAGGATGGGTGGAGAGAGGAGGAATTCAAGACATCACATACTATCCATGCCTTCGAACATAATTCATAAATTCGATTTAAAATCAATTTATAAAACTGTCCGTACTGGGATTTGAACCCGTGACCTCCGTAACCGAAGCCAACGATGTTGACACTCGATCCACACAGTCTGCAGTGAAAACTCATAGTAACAATCAGCCAACCTGTTATAATCTAATTTTATCTCATATAAATCTCTGAATGCGTCGCATTTGTCTATGTAGATTGGATTTTTAAATTTTAATGTCAATGAGCTAATGAAAAAAAGACGGAGAATCCATGATAATATATCGAATTATGAAAACAATTTAATTATGATGTAAATTATACACAGATTAATAATCTCAAATGAGAAATGATTAAATACTAAATCCAATTACACAATTGCGTTAGAGTACTGCCTATAACCAAGCTAGTAGCCAACCGTATTATAATCAATCGATATTACAAGTAGCTTTTGACTAGACTCTCTGACAGATACTCCACTAACGTTGCGAATATTGATTCTAAATGGCCGCTGCATTGCTTATTGCAGAATTATTTTGTCTTCGCCATGCGGGAGGGGCACAACTTGTGTTCTTACACCCCGCTGCTTGATATACGGAAACATATCATTGTGCACATCGCTCTTTAGCTTCTTAGAAAATAATGGGTACTTGGGCGAAGTTGTGATAGAGGAACGCATAGCTAGGTCTACGAAACGGTGCGTATAGCGGTCTACGAATCAAAATCGTTTAGCAACTAAAATATTTTCTATAATATGCGGCAATTAAATTTTTATTGATAAAGAGACAAAAGATCCAATTACAATAAAAACAATGTCTGATTTTGAGAGTAAAATAAAAAAGATTCGCTCTGTGATGCTCGATAATAATTAAAAAATATTGTGGAAACACTCATACTGCTCAAGTGCAAAATAACAATATAAATAAAAAACTGAGAGTTCTTGTACACTAAAAAGCTCATAACCTGAACTGACGATAGGAAAAGGAGAGACGAAAAAGAAAATAGATGATTATATTTTCGAACATTTTATACTCAAATTTTGAAAGATGAGCAATTCGAGATTTATTTAGGGAAAAATAACAAAAGTCAACTTTAGATTATAATTTATCGGGAGAATTATGACCCACCTCACTGAAAGCACTGCCCAACCATTTTGTAAACTGTGGTACACATAACAAACAAAGTCTTTGGATAAATCAAGTTGGAGTATTAGTGATGAAGATGAGTTTTTAGATTTGCTCATCTAGAAATATTTTGCAGAATGAAATAGAAATTAGATAAAGGAAAATGAATAAAGACACTATCAAAAAACGAATAGCGATAAACTAATTTTTTGTATTTAATTCTACAAGTATATTTTCTCTTTTCGTTTTCAGTAATCTCTCCAAATTTTAATCAAGAAATAATCCGTGTTAAACTCTGATTAGAAAATTCGAAATAAAATGTTTTTCTGTAACTAAAATAGTATATCGGGGAACTAAACGAACTAAAATACGTCTTATTAAAACGGAATTTCAAGTTAGAACATGACATGATGAGTAATTTTGAAAAAAATCACTGCTAATATGTAGTCACTGGCTTTTTTTTGAAAATGTAAATCCAATCATTTTTTATTTACCATATCTCTAGCGACAACTTAGACCTACATCACAAACTTTTCCTTCAAAAATAAGATAACGAAAAATAAATTAAACAACTGATAATGGATACTCCTTGAATTCTTAGATCAGCAATTAGAATTTACTCGTGCGCAGACAGTCGGCTACTACAACAAGGTTAAATAGTTAATGAAGCATCTAGTACTTATTTTAGGATATTATATTTTACACCATTTTAAAAAATGAAAAATAAAGAACAATTATGTGCACTTTCTCTTCCGGCTCGTGCCCAGGGTACTAGGCTGTTTTAGTTTATTGCGATATCATTAAATCTGCTAAAAGTTGCACTGATAAATGTCAAATGCAAATACGTAATGCGAATATCGCAGCAACCCAACCCATTCAACACAATTACTACATGTGTTGACATAAATCTCATTGGAGTTGTGACTAACAGTATAAAACACCAGACAAAAAAAAATATGGTTTGTATTATTAAACCTTAAGTGCTAATTAGCAAAAATTCTCCCCTGCCTAGCAGGTCCACTGTGTGCAAGATATGCTGACACGAGAAAAACGACGATTCGTTGGTGCGATGTGTCTAAGCCTCGCCATGGCAACTCGTGGCGGATCATCGCGGAGGGTTCAACAACAGATTCTTTTTTCCAAATCGTTATAATTTTCTGTAGATGCACGGGTGTTTTATGATTCTGGTAGTCCCTCTGAATCATCAGAGACGTTTAGCTAACTGCTATTTCCTGTACTTAGTCCCATTCTTTGAAAGGGTTGGCAACTGACGTAAAAATAGTTAGTTGAGTTAAGCAATAGTGTTGAGATACTTCCATTAAAAGGGCCATATACTTGTTTATTGGGTGCGGACGTATATAAAACACAATTAAAAAGTAAATGAAACCTCTCACCATCGTATATATATATATAGTCGATAATATTTTATAAAAAAATCACCATGATATAAATTTATAATAATCCTCACTTAAATCAGTTATTGCCAAAAGATATTCATTATACTATCATGAGGCCATTGTAGCTATTCTGATTGGGCAAATTTAAGGATTTTTAATTTCGGCTATAAATTAAAATAATTAATTTCAGAAAACATGATTTATGATACTGGTGTTTCGAAGAAATTAGATTTCTTTTTTTAAGGGCTGCTAATGGAAATGGTTATTCTATTACTTTTTTATTAAAACTCAGTTTTGTTTATTTAACGGACCCTAATGTAGCCCGATTCAGATTTAATAGCTTCCAATTAAAATTCTCAATTCAGTAGAAACCAATTTTTCATTAAACTGTATTTTATATTTCAATGCCCAACGCTCCGTTTCATTGTTTCTTAATTGAATTTGGTCTTGTTATACGATAAAAAAATAAGGATTGTGTCCGGTGGTGGAAATCTTATATACATCTTTAGAATCCTTTTCTGTGACTGTTAGATAAGTAGATATTTTGAATTTATATAACTCTTATTAAGGAAGTGTCAAAAACTCTAATAAAGCTAATCAAATAAAGAGCTTTAACGTTTTAATTTTTTCACAATTTGAAATTGTTAACTAATAAATGATAATTCTAGAATAATAGAAGGGACGTAAATATTTTAAAAATTAATGAATTGCAAATTTAAAAAGTACAGTTTTGCATTATTAATACTTATTAAAAAAACCTATAAAAAAATAATCCGAAACCTATTGTTTTATATTTGGATTGTTGATAAAAAAACTGGGATTTTTAAATGAATATAAGTATTAAATATTTGCATTACATTTATTTCAGACATAGGACAGGATAAACTAAAATGTATTTTTTTCTTGAAGGTCGAGCAATTAAGTAAAAAAACAGTTTTTCATACAAAAAAAGTATGTTAGAAAAGTAATAACTTTGTGAACCACACTTGGATATGAGAGCAGACAATTTACTGAAAAATTATGCGCTCTTCCAGCGGTCTAGCTTTCTCCAAAAGATTGATTATTCGTATAATGTTAAGCTTTATTACTGTCTTTAAGAAATTAATTTGACTATTCTGTAAACCAAGATAGTTTCTTCTTGCTATTCACAGAAATTTCATTAGCAATATAATTAATATGAGGAGATGAGAAGATAGTCGGTTTTATTTAATGAATGTGGTGGTATAACTTCTATAGACCAATTTATTAAAATTTATATGAAGTCTGCATTTATGTATGTATGTATCCTCAGATTCACTGATGTTTCATCGTTTTAATTTACAGTTGAAGTATTCAACTACGATTGGATGTGAAGTTGCAGTTTACCAACAACTTTCTTTAGTTTCATTAAAAAATTGAATAAAAATAACTATGCTATAATAATAATACTTTTTGAAAACAGTATGAATTCAATCAATAAATGATTTTTTCAGTTCTCTTCGCGGCTCGGAGACTAGAAAAAATACTTCCATCTTGGGGCCGATGGGGGGTCTTTTAGGGACCCAGTGGTTTCCTCATTATTGGCCTTATTCTTATGAATTTCAAAAAAATAAATAGTCTAAGGGCTTTAAAATATCTCTCTGCATCATTCCTCATACATTTTTTTATAAAAATCCGTGGTTTTTTAATAAATAATCATATTTTAAGTTGCGCGTAAAATATACGTCGTTTCAATGCAAATGTCAATGTGCGACTGGCGCGCTTCAGTCTAGTTATCTTACCAACGATCGCTGATAAGCGGGCGCTTATCTCTTATCTTATCGTATTTATATAAACTACAAAAGGTCCAAAAAACTATGATATAAGAATACCTTAATTATAAACATTGTATCACCCATATTAAAATAGATATTTAAGAAAATGTGGGTATTGGGGTCGCATTTCTTGAGCTTAGAACCGGAAAAGTTAAGAAAACAATATAGTCTATTGAAAAAGACAACACTACCCAGTTTTTGTTCCTGTATAAAACATTGCAAGTTTAATTAATTTTGCAATTCAGTCATTTTAGTGATAAATAGTTTTGGGAATATGTATAATATCACAAGTTTTAAATTCGCTGACACGTGCCAGGCTTCTTTTGTTACTATAGTATGAGCTGAATCTGTATCACAAAAAAAGATTATTAGGAGGTTTATTAATTATGTCTTGGCGTTTAAAAAAAGCAAAACAAAATTTCAATCCAGTTACACATTGGTTTTTTATTTGATTTAAAAATGAAATTTAAACCAAAGAACGTTTAATAACTATTTAATGGTATTATTAATTACAGCTAATTCGATTAATTGAACAAAAACTAAATCAAAGAATAATTTATTCCGTTATTGAATCTTTACTCAAAATAAATATGAAGTACTTCAAGAATAATGTTCACAATGTTAACTATAATTAAATCTGTACTTTTAAATAATAAACTCAGTTTGTTTTAAGCCATTAATATATTTTGATTCAATGTTCCTTAAAGATACCTGCATTTACACGATAATATTTTACCTTGTGAAACAATCAGATACGAGGCTGATTGTTTTATACAAATTTTGTAATTGCTTTAATATCAATTGTAATGCCACGACCGTGTGCAATTAGGACGGCACGATTCACTTCTAATGGGAACATTCATCACCGACGCGCTCCTTATCACAATGACAAGATCATTTTATTGGCTTTCTGTCTTCCCTTATGAAATATTGCTTCCAATCAAATTTACCCCAGACAGTTTTCGTGGTACCACATTTTTTGAATTGTGGTAAGAATTTTTAATTATTTGTAGTTTATTTGTGGTAATATGTG
>CM062836.1:1111422-1158363 GCA_031772345.1 Himalopsyche anomala
AAAACAAACATTTTTTTTTATATTTTAAGAATCACTTTGTCAAAATATAAAGAAAAAATATAAACTTTAAAATTAATCTAAAAAATGAATGTTTGTTTGTTCGTTTTCTTTGGGCTGGTAAGCCGCTAATCTGATTGCTATAAAACTTTGACAAACTTTTTGCTTGCACTTGCGTAAAGTTTATATGCATATTAAAACTTACAGTAGGTCTTATATATATAAATCAATGTTTGTATGTTTGCCACACCGTTCATGCAACTTGCGCAAACGTTATAAACGTAGCAAAATTAAATTACAGTAAGTGGGGCGTGTGCTGTACCATAGACAATGGGCAGCAAACGTCAAACATCAAACAGACAGAAAAAGAAGACATGCTCTTCTATAAGCACAATTAAAACACAGAAGCTTTGCTGAGTGGCATTGCAATGCTTGCCGAGGACCGGCTAGTAATATATAATTATATTTTTTCACAGAGTAAACATATTGTTTAAAATTATTATTTTTATGTTATTTATTGGTTTAAAAATGTAAACTGCTTTCTTATTATGCAATATAAGAAAATGTCATGAAATTTTCACTAAGTGCTACGGTTTATGTCTCAAAAATCTCTGTTAATTTTGCTTCTGACTATAGATCAAGAAAGCTCTACACAGTGTGAACAGCAAAGCTCCGGTGCTTATTTCCTGCTTAGCACCGCGGCGCTGTTTACTTTCCGACGCCCCAGAAACATTCATAATATCCGAGGGGATTCCCTTTATATTGACATTGTAACTTTTATTCCAAATATTCGTATTGTTTTTTTGACGCTTTTATTTTCTTGATACTTGCGGTGGAGCAAAATATTTTTTTTCAAACTAAGCCTAGCTTAACTGTCATTTGAAAAAAATACGAAATGCTGTTTTAGGTGATTTTCCGTGATTGGAGTAGTATATGGCACCTAGTATAATTTCACGTATTTGAAAGATTAGGTGATAGCTTATTATTAGCCTGTGTAACGATATGGGATAATTAAAAACAAACAAAATCAAATTTTGGCTGCAAAAATAATATATTTACATATTTCAATCTTACGGTTATGGTATAAATCATAAAAAATAGATAATTTATAAACAATTGAAATTTACATCTGAATTGAAACAAAAAAAATTAAGAAATGGAACAGGTATCTGTTGATTGGTTATTTTAAATTTATTTATCACGAATGTCAATTTATTTTAAATGGGTAACCGTGAAAATATTTTTTGCGTAGCCAAGTACTGTAATACTGATGGGTTATATGTAAATATTGTTAATTCAGCAGATGTTTTTGTTTTGAGAGAATATGTATTTATTTTAAGTGCTGTATTCGAAAGATTTTGTTCATAATAAATAAATACAAAAAAAAAACATGTTTGGACTTGCATTTTAAATCATTGCAACTGTTGATTTATTACTGATACTTATTTGATAATGATTATGTTAAATGTCACGTACAAAACAGCGACCCGTCGCGTCAGTGGTCATGAAGAGATGTTGGAACTGGCTGGGCCACAGGCTTCGGATACCTCAGGAGAGCCTGACTCTTTTTTCACCTGGTGAGATTCTGGCATCCTAGACAAATATCAGGTACTATCCATATAATGTACTTGGTTGAACTGAGGGATGATGGGATGACATAAGAGGAAATGAAACAATTGGCGGGAGACAGAGAAACATGGAGCGTATATGGTCAATGAATATACAAATTATTACTTTAACTAGCCATAAAGCTTTTCCCATTTTTTGAATCGAGTATTTAAAATATTTAATTTACAACCCAAATTAAAAGTTATTTATTCATTTGTTTCGTTTTCTCTTTTTTAGTCAGACATTGTATCAGAACAAACATTATGCTTAAAATTACAATCCAGTGAGGCGTTAAAGTTATGGGTTTCTAGTAATGTAAGATATTTCTTTCACGGTTCCTTTAGCGCTATCAAAAGACAGTAACGTGACCACGCGCAGTGAAATATATTCTTGCCCGTCTGAGTCTGATGCAGGCTTTGCTTTTCAGGGTTTGGTACATTCAATAGAATAGAATTACCTTTACATTGAAGAAAATAAAAATAATACTTACAAATTTTAAATTCAATAATGTTCATTTGAAAACCAAAACGGATATTTCTTACATTATTATAAAAAATCATTTAAAATAATAACCGTCAAAAAATATCAAAGAAATACTCAATCATGCGTATATAAGAAAATAGTGCTCTATGATGTCAAAGGACATCGTATCAAAAATTATTGGTATAGGAAATTATTTCATTATATTTGTAATACAGCACTTTTTAAAATTCATATCCGTTCCCAATATGAAGCATATAATTTCCTAATGAAGGTATCCAAACAAAAGTTTTACTAAAAGGACTGCGTATTAGACAGTTGCTCGAGCTATTTTATCATTTTTTGGAAGAGAGTAAGAATAGAAATGACTGGGCTAGGACATAAATAGTGAATTAGGATTGGAATGGCGAAAGGAAAGTTCTTGAACAGAAATCGACAAATTAATTTAAAAAAATACTGTTTTTACTGGGACTTGAACCCGTTAGATCCGTCACTGAAACTGACAACGTTTACCACTGGAACACGGACTCAATATAATAAATTATAATATGTGTTGGCCCTAATATTTATTTTTTTCTGACCTAAATATGCCAGTCTTATTATAGTTTATATTGCCAACGTTGCCATCAATTATTATACTCAACATACAATAAAAAAAGGTATCATAAAACTAACAGCTAAAAAAAGTTTCAAAAGTAGCGAGGCTTATGATACATAGTAAACAAATTAAAAATAAAAACTGAAATGGAGATTGTGCTGATTTTAAAAAAATATGTAAAAATAGTACAAAAATAGTATATACATTGTTGATGAAAAATAATGTTACATTGCAATTGTCTAATTTTATTCTATTTTTTATATTTTTAATCAATAGTTTTTTGCCTATGAGTAAGTGACGAATCTGTGATATATAAAGTACACTTTAATTTTTAATTGTATAAGCACATTTAATTTATTTATATTTATAATAAAAGTCACCCGTTTTCGAAATTCATCTTGTCCATTTTTACTTACAAAAAAACGTGTAAGAATCTTAATTTAAAACATGTATCTTAAAATATGTGGAATTAATCTACTTACTAAATGTTAGTGAAATAAAAATTTGGAATACGTTAATGTATATATATAAATTTAATACAAATTATGCTGATTCAGTAAAAGATTTCCGCAGTTTAGGAAATATGTCTATGATGATTTTTTATGGCTCGTATTTTTCTGGTCAGAATTTATATTAAATGGTCATAATATATTGGTCAGTGTAAATAGTCATAATTTAAATAAAATTTAAAAAAAACTAACCTGACGTAACCTAACTAAAATGGTTATAAAATATTCTGAACGTATAATATTTTTATTCTGACCAAAAATTGGTTTAAATTCTGACCGTTTAATTTGTTCCATTTTTTTATTGTATTGCCTTACCAGCAAGAACACTAAACATCTTCAATGCAATCATAGTACTCGACATAAAAAGGCCATATGAACTGTTATAATAAATTGAATACATTATATGATAATAACCTTAATGTGAGCAAAGGCGTATGATATCAGAAATGTTGCAAGACATATTTTAGTATTTTAATACGCCAATTATAATAATGTGGATAGCATTTAATTACGCAGTATTATTCCACTGTCAAAGTTATGCGAAGTAAATTCTCGGAATGGTGACCAAGGCCTGAGATAGGAATGAAGATATTTATGCGACCCTTCAGCTGGGTTATTTGTGGTTGGGTTGCTAGGACGTCGGTCGATAAATAAAGCTTGTGTCGCGACGTTACCGGCGTTCCAATATGGTCAAACGAAGCTTTTTCTTTACTGATAGTCTGCACAGTGTATGGACAGTAAAGAAAACACAGTTTATTTTAGTAGATAAATTGCGACGGGTGTATTTAAGAACACACTGTATAATATATCGCTTTATGTTGTCCAATAAAGATAGGTTTGGCACATATAGTTTTTCTTATTGCTTAAAAGTAAGTAATACATAAAAAATCACTTGTAGACACACATCCTAAGCTGCGGAAATCTTTAACTGAATCAGCATAATTTGTTTTGAATATATATTTTAACATATTCCAAATTTTTATTTCATTAACATTTAGTAAGTAGATTAATTCCACATATTTTAATAATACTATCAAAGTGTTGGTAGTTCGCGAGTTAAATTATATTTTTTTAAATTCTAAGTAGGCTATTTCAAACTTATTCAATAAATAAATTACTCATCTACAATTGAATTAGTTTATATATTTTGATTATTTTAAATTATTATTTTCTGACCCAATAGAGTTCAGGGTAAGCCTTGGCTGTCTAAATTGTATCCCAATCCACTTTACTTGATCCTCCGCCTTTCTATGCCAATCGCTGACGTCTGACACACCATCCACCAAACGAAGTCACAGAACACTTCGTCGTTCATCAAGGGTAGAAAATGTCAGAGGTTTTGTCGATTTCACATATCCATGCTTGGTGTATTATTATAAATGTCTGGTCTAGTATAAATATTCAGTTTCAACAAATTTAACAGTGCTAAATCAAGCAATAGTCTACAATAGAAATATGTAAACAATAGCGTCTTTTAACTTTGTGGTTGTTTCGACTTTGCCAAGTGTCATCTTTTCGTTCATACACTTATTGGTTCAAAGTAACCTTAGTACTGAGTGTTGTAATCTCTGACCAACAAACACCCTAGAACTGCTATTATGAAGGTTTTAAAAATGCGAACTTTTCTATGACAAGAGGTTGTTTAAAGAGTACATAAAAACATAAAAAGTATCTTTTGTTTTTCACAAATCTCATGTTGAATTTCTTATTTAAACTTTTCTAGACGTTAAATAGAAATTTAATATACACGAACTCCTTAACCATTTTGATGACAAGGATAAGTTTCCAGTTTTGTTGTCAGATTTGTGACTGACATATGTTTTTTATATTTTTTCCCATGTTGACTTTCAATCTCATATCACTTGACACTTATTAAAAACCACAACTTCTTTGAAAAAATAGCTCTTGAAACTGCAAATGATATCAATATCATTTCCGTTCACTAGAGCCTGCATTGACTTTGTGAAGATTGACTCCGAAAAGTTTGGTTTTGAGTCTCTTATAACTAAAATTCAATAATATAAATATAACTAATATTAACGTTAAATTTCAAAAACGTGTGGTTAAGTTTGCCTGGTAATGCATTTTAAGCAAGCAAAACATGTTGGCTATACAACCATTGGGAAAATATGGTGAATTGATATGACTAAACTCTACTAAATATAATGTATATTTATTGCATTTTTCATAAACAGAATTTCATATATTAAAAAATAGCACTAGGCACAAATCGTAAGTTATCTTAGCACAAACAGTTTATGAAGTAAAAAAATAATATATATTAGTTTTTGCCTTTTTTCTCCGCATATAAAGAAAAATCGTCTTTGAAAGAAAAATGATTTATTTAATATGAGGTCAAATCTCTATATAGTGCTTAGGTACTGTTTCCAAAAGTTGTCATGTAATGGTGCTATATCGTTGAAAATTGTGTCTGATGAGAAATAAAGATACACTTTAGTGAAGGTTATATTGTGGTTAGTGATTGGATTTTATTCAAAAAGTTTTTTTGTTGCCAAAAACAAAGATTGAATAAAACGGTATTTTGTAAGAAATTTCTTGCCTTTTATATAAAATATATATGTATATCTATATTTTTTTTGAATGAAGGTTTGTTATAGATTTTTTTTCCAATTGAAAACATCCATACTATTTGTTTTGTTTTGAAAGACTGTTGATAAAATAAAGGAAAGATTTTAGGCTAAATTAAAAAAAAAATGTTAGTACATTTATACGACTGTTTCTAGTTTTAGGTAGACGGATGTTAAAGGAATTTATCGACATGTGCTTTTACTCTGTATTCTAGCAGTAAGAGTTTTGTATCAGTGATTATGTGGGACCAGGCTCAAATCCGTGCAAGATCACATCAAATTTTAAAAAATTCAATTCGAGACCGTAGACATGGGTTTATGAGATTCCACTTTTATTTAAGTTTATATCATATGATCTTTTAATTGAAAAAATATTTGGCGCATTGGCATATATTGGCAAATATTATATATTTTTTAAATAATAATAAACATTCAATCAAAAAATTTAAAACTGAAAAACCACTATGTTAATTTTTAAGAAGGTATTTAAATAAGGTATCATATTAAAATTCGATGACAAAAAATATAATTTAGTAGTAGACAAAGTGAAATTTAATAGATTTTTCACGATCAACTTAAACTTAAAAAATAATGAGTTATCCACAAGTTTAATAAAAGTCCTGCAAATACAAGAAATGAAAATAATATTGTTAATAAAAACAAAACGTCCTTTTCCACTTATTAAACAATGTTTGCATTGATCAGGGTCGGTTTCACACATCGTATTGTATTTTTTTAAAATTCTATTGCCTTTCCACCAAAATTGGCAGTTGACACCATAAAAATGATTATTATTTTGAAAATCATTTTTCAAAATAGAAAATAATTCAATAACAAATAAAAATAGTGAGCTTTAAAAGAAATATAAATTTTTAATTATTAGATTTTTTTTAAATATTATACCTACATGTTTTGATTCAAGTAATTTTCATAAAATAAAATCATATTATTATTATTTGTGTATAACACTTACCTGCAATAGTTTTGACTTAAGCTGATAGCACTAATACATCATAATTCTCTACACAAAAATTTCAAGAGCTTTTATTTGCAAGTTCTAGAATGCATATTAAAACAGTATAAGTACCTATTTAAAAAGTTCTATTAAATACATAAAGCAAACTCTTATATTTCAAAAGCTTTTATTCATACGATAACTCAATACCTATAACAGCTTGAGAACGTAATGTTTTCATCAGTCCAGTGGCGCAATATCAGCGGTTACGTATAATATATTTTTTTTATCATATGAACTAATTGAGTTCGCCTGTACACTTGAATGCCTGAATACGCCCAAAACGATGCCCGGCTCGCTAGTGACTAAATATTTAAAATACAACATTTTAACAATTTTGAAATTGATGGCGAAATTTCATCAAGCATCTTTAGGAAGTCGAAGTTTAACATTAATAAAAATATGTGTGTCGATAAATACAAATGTAATTGTAGTACAATAGTTTTGGTATTTGAATACTTATCTTAAATTATAGGGTCCTATGGTGCAGTGGTTAGCGTTGCTGGCTTCCGTGTCGGATCTCACGGGTTCGAATCCCATACGAACAGTATTTTTTCGATCGATTTATCGATTTCTGTTTGATGGAGGTGTTTGTGATGTCTTAATTTCTCTTCAAATCTTTTCATGCTTCAATAACTGGGCGTAGTGAGATCGATTAGTTAACCACTAGGCCTATCTAAGCCTTATTCTTCTATCTCTACTACTATCTTTGGAAAAGAGGTTAAGTGACTAGCTAACAAAAAGTTTTCGTAGAAAATAAACAGTTAAGATACCTTCATTAAGAAGCCATATGCTTTACATTGGGAGCGGACATGGATAAAAAAATCTATTTTTTTTTCATTCGCTTAACAACCGCACGTTTTTTTTTATGAATTTCATCTGGCGGCCGGGCAATTTTGCGAAAAATTCGCAAAAATTGTAATTTTACTAAATTCATTATAATTTGTAAACCAATTGAGATATCTTTACCAAATTTAATTTTCTTAGCTTTCAGATACTTCGCCAATACGCATATATGAGTCCGCCAGCCAGCAACCTTTGTTTTTCAAAGACTCAAATACGCGTCCGAGGTCGTTAAGCTGTTAAAACAGAATGACTTAAAATTTTTCATATTAATGGATTAATGATGTCTCGTTTTTTGTTCAAAATATGTCCATTCTCACAGATTTTGTCACTAACGACCCGGGTTTCACCTTTAAACTCGGTGATACATTTATTTATTATATAAACACGAAACATTCATTTAATAAGCGTCAGTTCAAGTTCATCCGTACACTTGAACGCCTGAAGATGCCGAAAGGCGAAACCCGGGTCGTTAGTGACAAAATCTGTGAGAATGTACATAATTTGAACGATTCAAATTTAATATTGAAATTCCACCAAGCACCTTCAGTTGAAATCTTAAATAATTGAAAATACGTGTCACAGTTAGTAACATAATCATTGAAATAACAAAGTTCGCATATTTAATTTGATGTAAATATTGAATTCGTTTTTGTAATAGAAAAAAATGTTTGAGATCCCTGAGAAGACTGTCCCAAACCTATTGGACAGTTATACATATAAGATTTATTTTAGCCCCACAAAAGGAATAATTCATTTCGGCTTAAGAGAACGTCTGAAAGGTTTATTTTTGCACGGGCAAATGTGAGCTTTTCTAAAATGTTTTCCGCAAAGTTTTTTCCTGTAGAGCTTTCTGCTCGAGCAGGCCTTTTGATGCGACCTTTTTGGATGACGAGTGTAATCGTTGTGAACTTTTATGTTCCCCGATAACATAACGCTAACGTTTTTTTACGTCGCTATATATATTAGCTATGGTATAATATGACGTAGAATATATTCACTGACTCTTATTTTATTATAAGGTAACACAAAAAGTCGTACGTGTTGGAAATACAAAGGGAACACGCAGACAGATATTTTGTACAAAAAAATACCGAAAATTGGAGTATTTATTTTGATATAGACATAGCCATGTCAAATGAATATAAAGTCTGACATTAAAGTTTACAGAGAAGTGAATGAAAAATATTATTTTTGACAGATTCGATTGCTTCTCTGTGAAAAATATTTTTTCTTTTAAAGAAGGACTTGATAAATCTTTGATTTATTTTGTGTTGATTGAAAAACAGACACTTCCAAAAAAATATAACATAGATCTAATAGTCTTTATAAGCACATATATTTCACTTTTAGGGTGTTCACTGTCAATACTTGGTGGAAAGGCATTATATTTATAAAAAAACAATATTCCTTTGTACTTTATTCCATTTTATTTAATCTCATTGCGAGCATTGTCAACTGATCAGCTGTCAGTTGACAATGCTCGCAATGAGCAAAACCGGTCCGGACCTATTACATAAATATTAGCACATATATTTTTATATTTTAAAAGCTATAGCACAGCACTACTTTGAATTGATAAAAAATGATTATTTTGTCACCTTCAATTCATTATATCAAAAAAAATTGATTACACATATAATATTACAAAAGCAATAACTATATGTCAAGATGTTTTTGTTTATATCGTATATGATTATCTTACGTCTTAGTACAAACATAGTAGTTAGACTTTTAATAAATTCATTAGAAATATTTCATTATAAGTCATAATGAATCAAATTGATCGTGGAGAATAGTAAGTAAATAACGCCATATTCAATTTTTTTTTATAATAAAAAAAAATAATATTGTTTGTTATAAAGCTGTTAATTTCATTATATCTATTTGTTTAAATAAATCGAAAGCCAGCTGGAGTAATAATAATCAAAATATCAGTTAAGACAAGCTAAATACCTTAGTCAAAGTTATATTTCCAGTAATAATCTGTTATGAGAATAAAGAAGCTTTTGTAAGCTTTGATCTAACGTTGGATTTGATAACGGCTGTTAACGACTATGTTAATTAAGGCTATACAAAATTAACCACATAATAATAGTCAGCTTTTCTTTAAATTTAACTCAGACAGCGCTTAGAAAGATAACGTTCCGTAATTTAATTTGAGTTTCCCGGTAAATTACCGGAAGCGTCTGAAATAAGTGTTAAAATAAATGGAAACGGCGTATACACGTAAGATACAGGTTCATAACACTCCAAGAAATAGCGGAGTATAAACACAAAGACTCTGACGTAGCCCTGACTTGTTTTGTGATATATTTTAAAGTAGGGTGACAATCAGGTGACAACGTGCAATAAATTAATAAAAAAATATATTAAATCACTGTGTGTTACAATATTTTTTCTTTAAAAGTTCATTTGGAAAAAAAAGTAGTGATCGATTAGTTGACAAGTTGTCTTAATTTTTTTCGTTTCGTTGCTTTTTTGTGTGGGTATATTCATACTGGCTGACAGGTGGTGTCTTGATATGAAGAAACCATCCTACAATACTTTACAAATTTACTTAAGCGGCTGCCTTTATTAGTGATGGTTTGTTATTTGACGTTTGTTAATAATAATAATAATACAATTAATAATATTATTAATAATACAATTAATTATTAATTGTAGAACTGAAATACCTTGATATTTTTAACCTATTAAAATGGAGTTCTACCAAGTAAATGCTAAATCAATAAATAATTTGTTATTTGAGTTATAAACTGCATAATTTAGACCCACAGACTCTAAATAAAAATAACAAAATTTCATTATGTTTCTGAAGTTAACTTCTTATATAAATTTTCATAAAATTGATAAACTGAAATTATTTATATAAGATGTGTATTATTATGTGTTTATAATCGAAACATTATCTGAAAAAATATTGAATGAATGTTACTGTACTTTCTGCATAGAAATATTCGTTTGTTTATTTTTCAAATAAAAAATACTACAGTATTATGGATTCGGATAGCGAGAATTTTCTGGGACATGAAAAAAGCCGAGACTTCCGAATCCCTCATATCAAATTTAAGATTAATTAAATACTTCAAATCCATTTGGCCTTTAACCTGTCGTTTATAATACTGTTTTGTCCTCATAATTTTATCTTAACATAGATAGTTTCATTAGTGATAAAACTTATGACTACTTCTTTAAAAGTTTAATTATAATCATTTTTGGAACCAAAAGTTTATATTTAAAATATATAATTTTGAAACTTTTTTAAAACATTATATCGCTACACTAACTATTTACTACGTACTCGGATTTATTTAAAAACGTTTATAACAGAAAAAATGCAAGTTAATATTATGTATTATTATGTATATAAACATTCGTCACCCTATAATAAATAATGTCTTATACCTAAGCTCAAAGTTTGATGGTCACTTTTACTTTGTAAAAATATTATATTTGGCATCATAAAACCCTAATAACCTTGGTAGTTTAGTCAGGAAGGCACATTAAAAATCTCATAATGAAAGTTAATTTAATAATGTTTGCACGTAATTAGTTTTTACGATCTTTTTAGCCATTATTTTCAATTACTATTATGACATCATTAGGTATACGTAAATATCACAACACAAAATCTATTATGATGTTTCCACTCATTTTCTTTGTCTAATTATAAAGTAAAAATACTAATAACATCGGTTTTAACGGTCTATACAAAAAGAATACTTATAAAATATTCCCACTTCCATTTTAATGCATAACATATAAAGTTTTAATGTACCATATCAACATGAATAGTTTAACAAAACTGCTTTTAAAGTTAATAATTGAAACCGTTTTCTCATACAAAGTAACGAGTCGTTACCTAACCTTTCTCTCTAGACTTTGGTTACACAAACATATTTTATTTGTATGCGAGTAAATAAAAAATAAACACAAAGACACAAGCGTATTATTGACAATATTCAGAATTCATACACTAAATAGCACACAAGCGTATCTTAAATTTCGTAGTTTTGCTGTACATCTTTGTGAACAAAGATTTTTAAAAATAAAGGAAAAAATAGTAAAAGTTTAACTTTATTTTTAACAATAAAAAGATGTGCAGTTTAGTAAAACTGCAATACCTGTATGCGAAACAAACAAACATGCGACTTGCTCAATATCGATTTGTACAAAAATAATATTTACGTAAAAATAAATTTAAAGCGTTGCTGATATGTCGTCGTTTGTAATGAGACCATATTATTCTGAAAATATAACAGTTAAAATTGTTCAATTTTATTTATAAAATTATAAATTATTTATGGTTTCATCAAATTTCTGTAGCTTCACGTTTGCATCTAAATAGTTCAGTATATTTTTGTTCAATGTGTCTGAAAATGAAAAAGCCAAATATCGAGTTCAATATTAACCACCTTTATAAGCATTGATGTTTTCAGCATGTCCACAATTCAAATTCCGTTAACGTCGACTAAAATAGCTTTAGCACCACATGTTACTAAAGTCGTAAATGTTTGCTTATATTTGTATAATATAATTCACAACAAATATTTCTAAAACGTGTTCAGAATTGCAATCTGACAAAATATCACTGTGATATAGCAGTATAACACAAATAGGAAAGCGCTCTGAGCCGATTGTTATAAGCGGCACGTTTCCCCTTTAAATCAGGGCAACCCATAATACGTAATTTGAAATTATTTAAACATTTTGGCTGTTCTGTATTGTACGAGTTTTATTAATCCGATGACTTATTCGTGCGAGTGTTGAAGGATGTATACACATAAAAATATATATTTCAGCACTTTTGATAACCAGTTAGTGTTTGATTTATCGTTTTAGGAGTAGTAGCATTTGGCTTGTTATTGATAGCTTACCGTACGTACAGATTAGTTTAGTATACAAAAATCTTCTATCAATTCAAAAGAACTTTTATTCATAATTATAAACATTTATTTTTGTACCGCTAATTTGTTTATTATTTGATGTTGTTAATGTTTTCATTAATTTCGTTATTGTTATTCAAATATTCTATACAGCTGTTATTTATAATACATATATCAATCAGCTAGCTCCATAGAACCACGTGTTAAAATTTTGATGTATTGAACTATTATCCATTATATTCGAATACTTCTCTTCTGTAGCTTCACAAAAGTACATCTAAAGAAAGTTCCTAGTTTTCTTTGAGTAGACAGATGTTTGCAAATGAAAAAAAGAAATATAAACAGTTTTCTCACAGTTCAATATAAATATAGCTCAAGATATTATCATGTAACGATTTTGTCAGCCTTACAATGATTTTAATTGAATTAATTTAAGTGACTAAATGATTCACTAAAAATATAGGAGCAATAATATAATATATTTTTAACAATTCAGCTTAGATTTGTCAAACCTGAAACTAAGCCATTGAATTCAACCTTTGGGCATCATTAAGTAGAATCGATCTTCTTTATGATGTACAAATGTGGGCTGTTTAAACTGATAAAAAATGTTTTTTTAAATTTCTCTGAACAGATAATAACATGGTATAATGTATCAATATTCTTCTGTACATTTTATTTCTACAAAAAAATGCTCTATCAGAAAATAATAACATCTTTCTATATTAAAGGCCGTCTGTTAAATAAATGAAAAAAATAACTGTACTAAAAATCTTTTATTATTTTTATTATAATGCCATTCCACTAAGTATTGACAGTGAACACCTTAAAAGTGAAAAATAACTGGAAAAAATATTATTAAATTATACAAATTAAACGATATGAAGTTTTTCATAAAGTCGTTAAATGTGCGCTTGTCAAAAATTTTAGATTAGAGGAACTTAGTAAGAATTGAAAAGTTGTAGTTTTATATCCAGTTCTTTGAATAAATTTGCTCAAAGAATACAAGCTTATCGATCAATCTCTTTTTTGAGAAAGAATGACAATATTTGCACGGGCTTATTTTTAATTATATTTTTTTAGCGAAGATTATTTAGGGATTATTGAAAACATGGCAGACATCCATACCAGCTTTAGCAAGGGTAATACAATCCAGAGAGCAATTTAAAACTCTCTATTGTATATATTTTAAATAAAAATCACGAGAAGATTTTAAAATGAGCTCTTGATTACTAGTACAATATTAAACAATTAATAATTTATTGAATAGATTCTGCATTATTTATCATATAAAACTGCTGATTTTGCTCATCTTGGGTATCAGCACCGATCTTTTATACAAAGTTTTGAATTAGTACAAACTGTGTTTGGGTTTTTCATGTGATACTTTTTCACCAATTGAAACTGATTTAATAATGAAGTTGACTTAAAGTACGCTGTATAGAATGTATAAGAAAGCATTTGCAAGGGTTTTTAAACAGCTTAATAAAAAAAAATGTTTTCGATGATAATTATCTGTTTCCAAATATGGCATTTGAGAATCAAAAATTTAATTTTTTTTTTTGGCAGAAATATTTGACAAGAAACATTTACAAGTTTTAGACCGGATGAATCATTGCTTGTTTTTAATTGTATTGAAATCTCGTAAACAAAGCAAATTCTCTGACAATTTCCTATATATCATTAGTTTCCCTATCATCCGGAACCAATTACAAAACAAACATTCTGTTGGCAGCGGGGCGGAAGTTCGAGCTGCAACCGGACGGGAGCGCGGGCCTCGCTTTTACGCCATCTGTCTGCATTTCTTAAGAAAACCCTGAATTCTTGGCATTCAGTAATCTACCTTTATCATGGACAATAAAGCATCCATTGTTTGTCAAGGAATGTAGCTAAGTTTCATATAAAGTTTGCGGCTACTCTTGACCAGAAACATTTAATAAACACATTTCAATTTTTAGGACATTTCTTTCAATAGCGGTTTCGGTAAAATTTTCTGTCTTATTTCAAATGAAAATGTATTCAGATAAATCAGTTGAAAGTAGTTAAAGACAATATTTAAAATAAAATTAATGTCCTAGTCAATTTTATTCCAATCGATATTCCCTTTCCTTTTCTCTATCGGCTTGGTTGCTATTTTGAATATTGCCAGAATTGAAAGTCCGTTTAGATAACGGAGTATACTTATTATTTACTTAAGCCAATGCTTCTTTCAGTATAATTATAGTACACTACATTTATAACAATAATAAATTATAAAAATACATCAAATATATCAAGTGTTTGCATTACTATTGCTTACAATTAATTATGCAAGAGATTTCAAATTTAAAAAGACGAATTAAATGTTATTGAAGTTATGAATAATTTCTTTAATAGCATACCTCAGAAATTATTTACTCAGTATTTTTATCGATATTCTCTGTTAAGGAAGAAATATTTTTTTTATTTCTCTACTAAAACTCCAGCAATCTGTTCCAATTCGTAACTGGAGTAATCCCATATCTGAAACCTGAAAGGATTCAATCGATTATTAGATTTATTGCGCTTTCTCAACCCTTACGCTAGTTTTAACCCCGTTGTCTTTAGGTCGTATCACCCCTGAAGCCTTATTGTACCTCCCCACACCAAACGTTACCTTCGCAAACGCCCCACTCTTCCGTTTCGAATTTCCGGATGTTTATTATTTTGCTGCTTACCTTTCTTCAGATGTTTTATGAGCTTTATTCGGAGTTGAGCTTTTTTAAGCTTATTCACAGATATTGTATACCTAACCATTGATTTTTTTACGCATTTATATAAGATCCAAATACTTGTAACATAGAATAGATGAAATAAAAGAAAAATAATGAAGACGTCAACAATGAGCTTAAGTTACTTGCAGAATATTTACCAAAATAAATACATATTTTTCAGTTATGTATATCGTGGAGAAACAACCCACTGAGAACAAATATAAAAGCTATTATTTGGATATAAAATAAATATCTTTTGAAATGGATTTAGAAAAATGTATTCAGAAGTTGAGCTTAAAGGTGAGTGTAGCAGTCTATACCAAAAACTATAATTAAGACAAATTATTAAGTTACTTCGATATTTACAAACATTCGTATATTTGATAGAATATTGCACAAAAGGATTTTTAAAATATCTTCCTTATTTATACATTTCAATAAAATTTGTTAGTAAAAATTAACAGGGTCCCAATGACGTGCTTTAACAGTGCAATTTTTTTCAATAAAAATCGCATTTCAATTAAAACGCACTATTTTTTTGTTGAAAATTTAATTAAATGTCCACAAAATGAAATACAATAAAAATAATATTAGAACTAGCGTTTTATTTTTTTAAAACTTCTCCATTTGTCAGTTACAATTTCAAAATTTAATTTGGTATGAATGTCCAGTAGACCACTACACACATCCTTATACCACTCATTGGTTTAATTAAAACGAGTACGATTTTAAAATGATATTTTTTATTCACTTCAATCTTTATTTTTTAATATAGTATTCGTATTTATCCTCGATTGAATTAATATTAAAGAAGAATTATTTTCAGTTATCCTTTAAATGATTTTTAATAGTTGAAAATACCTACTTCATTTATTTATACATTGACCCTATTTATAAGCCATTCCCTATAAATTTGTCAAAAAAGTAATTTGCTATACTACTCACGTTCTTCTGTCACGTCTTTCCGTTCCAATAAACAACTGTATTAGGTTTACGAAATGTGTTGTATTTAGTTTTATGTCCCATTATTATGGACATATTTACTGACTTGTTTGTCGAATTCGTTTCATTTTACTGCGGTCTTTTCATTATTTATCATAAACGCTGCCGTAAAATTGACCGTTTTAGCTTATTTGTATCTTATTAATGGATATCAATTCATCGCAAATAAAGACGAAGAAGTATTATGTTTGTATACCGAAAGTAAAACGACTTATTCTGTTTGAATAAAAAAAATAAGACGGATTTTTTTCATAAACTAAATCATTTCTCGCAAGCTACTGAATATCATATTATACTATCATACTACCAATAGCAGTGTAACTTTTGTCAAAGAGTTGATAAGATATTGTTATTAAAAACACAGTATCCATACTTTAAGTCTTTTGCATAACTCAGACTACTTATGAAGCTTGAGACCATAGGTTATCAAAGTGGGCCTATGACCCCAGCTGAGGGGGCCCTGCTGATCCTGGGGAAAATAAACGGCGCATTGAATAAAAAAGGAGGCAGAGCTATGTTTACGTATCTAACTTGTAACATTGTCGACAGAGTAACATTAAAAATGCTATCTTCGATTTTTTAATTTTATTTTACATACTGAAATATTATGCTTTTTAATGCAAATCCAATGTATAAAGATTTTTTTCGAGAGCTTGAGTCCATGGACACTGAAGTGAGAAAACGTTGACCACACGGGTAAGTTCCCGAAAAAGAAAACAATGTCAATATTTGTTATCCAGATTGTAAAATAAATGGTGTAAGAAATATTTATTTAAATAAATCTAGTCAAAATAATTTTGGCTAGGTACGCATGGAGATTTCAAACTTAATTTTGTTTTTTGAAAAAAATGACTGTCTTGAGGTTTTTTAGAAAGATTAAAACACTTTTCAAATGCTTTCCCACTGAGCATTTTTATTTTCACAAATCATCTTAATAAAAATAATATCCGACTATGATTCAACTAGTCACTGAGGAAGGCATTGTTTTGTTAAAACTTTTATTTACTGTTAAAAAAACAATACAAAGAATTATTTTTGTATCCATTTTTTTGTAGTCTCCCACTACTTTAACCCATATAATATGTATGTTGTTTTGTTAAATTGTAAACAAATGTTTTTTACGCCCGCTTCCATTTGACTGAAAATTCGAAATTATTCTAAAATTGTTGACTCGTGTATTTGAAAAACATAAATTCGTATCTTTTTTTGGAAATCACTGATGTAAACAAACAATATTTTTTTGCTTTATTGAATTATCAAATCTACTTTTAGAGAAATTTTCCATTTATATGCTTTGATTCCTTCTATATTTTGTAATATGAATTTAGGGATTGTATGTTTTTGTGTTGTGTTTTTCCCATCAAGAAATATACTGCCATATCGTAAATGAAACATATTGGAAAGCAAAGAAAGAGAACACGATTTTAATTTAAAAAATATATGTGAAATGACCTTACACTAAATGTTAAATAGTGTGGCTTTTATTTTATTTAAAATGTATTTTTTTTAAATTAAAGTGTTCAATTGTTATTTAAAAAGCTTAAAAATACTTTTTTCTTTATTCTATTTGATGATTTAAATGAGTAAAGTTAAATAAATACTTAAAGTATTTATAGAAACTTTGTCCTAAAACCGTTTATTTTTTTATAAAGAACGAATCACTTTTAACTAATTGACTTAAATAATTTGGGCTATAATATTTATTTTAATACATACTATATATTAAAGTGTGACTATTTTATGGCCTTGAAGGAATCAATCATTGATATTATACTCCGAGATGTGGAGTTGGAGTCGTGAATAAAATCAAGTGACTGATTCTATTTTTTATTTAAATAAAAAAACATAATGTTTTTTATTTGAAATACGCAAAGATTACGTATTAAATTAAAGTTCTTTTATATCTGAGTCGGAGATGGAACAATTTTAAATGACCGTAACAGTTGGGGTATCCAATCGCGGAGCCTTTTTCCAATCCCGGGATTTTGGAATTGGGATTAATTCACCGAGGAATTTTAAATCCTCGATTCCCTATACTTTTCCGTCAAATTATCTGCAAACCTTGTTTTTTTTTTTTTAGATCATCGAGGAATTTGAAATCGTCAATTTGGTATACTTTTCCCCAGGATTGTCACAAAACCTCGTTTTTTTTTTAGCTCACCGAGGAATTTGAAATCGCCGATTTGGTATACTTTTCCCCGGAATTGTCACGAAACCTCGTTTTTTTTTTTTTAGTTTTTTTTGATATCCACAATTTTGGCTAACTTTTCGGGATTTACTCAAAATTCAACGGGATCAGAAAATTGAACGGGATCCCGAATCCCGGGATTGGATGCCCTAGTAACAGTGTCTTGGTTTTATCACAACTTAACAGCCTTACTATCAATTTATATCTTTTTACAATTAAAAAGATTAGATATTTTCCATCGATTCTAAGCAAAATATTTTTTAATGTAATTTTATTATTATACATCAAGTATCATCCGGTATCATAAGAATGACATTGTAATCAATTTTAAGATTCAATTAAAATTAATTAACAATTTAATTTAAAATATCAGTGTACTCCTGTTTGGAAATCAAAGCTTATGTTTATAAATTTGTATCGTCTATGATACACATATTATATTGTGAGATACTGGAAACACCATTTTTCATGTTTATCGCCTATAAAACAAAGCTATTTTCTACCCGATCGATCTAAAACCGTAAATAAGGTACTTATACAAATGAAATTCCACCTTTGAATACAATTTTTTTTGAAAGGTCATAATTTTCAATATAAAAAAACGCAATAAATCATCTTAACGTTAGCTACACCGTAACTCAAACAACATAACCATGCCATATGAAGCTGCAAATCTTACGTGCCATAAATAAATATTCTTTTATGAACAAGCGGAAAAAACATATTGCCAAGTCAATGATTTTATGGTGTTCAGGGATTCCATACCGGCTGGGCCAGAATAAAAAAGGCACTTCATTCAAGTGTATCAGATAATTATATGATTTCTCTTTGAGTAACATTTTTTTTAAATTTACTAAATGAGTTTCCGACCTGTTGAAACTTTGGGCATCCATCCAATTTGATAACGATACGCTGGGTAACGGGTTCCAAGCTTCTTTTTTCTTCTCTCGGAAATAAAACAACTTCCGTGGATAGATTAATATTAATTTGCACCGTACTCAACGGAGTTTTAAAAAATTAGCCACGCTTTACTTTGAAACAAATATTTGACCGCTATTCTGATAAAAAATCTAAGAATCTAATTTTTCTGGTTAAAAATTCAAACAACAGGTAAAGTAGCTGATAGTTATCAATAATCGTCAAAAGCTCACGTCGATTATATCAAACTGTGCGTGGCGTAAATTATGTTTAAAATCTTAATTAATTGTGCTAAAAATCTAAAGACGAATCCATATATACAAATGTAACGATAACAATCTGATTAGTAGCATTTCATCCAAACTTGACACTAAAAACTCAAATGTTTCTTACAGGTCAAATCTTACAAAAGGTCTCTTTATGATCAAATGTTTTTTTATGGTTTTATTAATTTAAAGGTTTAATCATCTTCCATTTCAAATCATCTTTCAAGGTGAAAATTTTCTCATTTTTCACTCTTTCGGGCATATTTTGAACCAAGATTGAATATCTTTTGACTCATATTTTAACATTTAATTGATACAGTATTGCACGGTACATATACTCAATACTTTTAACACAATATTGGATACTTTTTGGCACAATACAAAATATTTTTGAGACAATATTCAATACTTTTAATATAATATCAGAAACTTTGTGAATGTAATTTTTGGTGAATTCATTCTCACTTAAAGATTTTGAATATCTTTTTTTCAGTTAAACTGTCATTTTGAGAATCGTAAGACATTTTTCCGATTTTAAGTGACATTTTTAGATTTTAGCAGACACACTCTGGATTTTAACACTTTTTGAAGAAAGACCGTGTATTTACTTCTTACAGGATATTTCCAGGTGCTAAAATTACGAAAGGTGAGCTGGGTTGGACTGAGGGGTAAGACATAAGGTTGGGCTGAAATATTATGCCACTTTGTTAGCCAAGGCTCTCGTTTGAATTTCTTGCAGGTGGAATCGCTTTTTGAGTTTGAGAAATTGGCATCGCGTTACAGTTTTGCCTCGTTACATTGGCTTTTTTGGAAAATGAAAAAAAAAGAAAAGAACCGTCAAGACAACTATTTTTCTCCTAGTCCTTACTCGAATTACATTAATTTTATTCGTTGGCAATGTTTTATCCGAAATTGATAATTTTTATTAAACTTTATCGATTTTTAATAATCAAATAACTTAATTTTTATTCTCAAAATAGCGAAAATAAAATATTGGTGTCTGTGGTTACAAGTTTATCACTTTACCTCTCTTTATTTAATTATTAAAAAGTGTAAAAATATCAAATTAACAACATCATTATAGTTCGATTGAATATTGAAAAATTAAAAATCCAATTCGTTGATAATTGATACTAACGGCTTCTTTATATTCATTGTACACTGCACAGCACTATTTTGATTACTTATAAAATTTTCCAATCGATTTATTAATACAGCGAAAATTCTACAATAGCTTTTCTATTTCCTGTAAAAGTTGTTCACGTTGTTTTAAATACTATTATATTATAGAAAGTCGTGTTAGTAGACATTTTGAGTTTTCTTCAATATGTTTTCCTCATTCGGTTAAACTTGATTTGTCATATATTTGTGTTCATTATGTTGTTTATCAGTATTTCGCAGATAAGTGGTCTGAGGACATTTTGAGGCTGGCGAATTCTGCAATAGGAGTCCACGAGTTGCTTTGTCAAATCACATATACATACAGTGAAACCTCGATTCTACGTTTTTCAAGGGACCGTGATAAATGAACGAATAATGCGGGAAACCGATAATGCGGAAAATCTTCAAATAATACCAAAAAATGGTTTAATTTTCAAAAAACATATTTATTTATGTATGTAACTAAATGCGATGTAAAACTATTTGAGCGAAAAAAAATATTCCCCAAAAACCAATAAATCGGGGGATGATAAACGTGTAATTATTAAATATTGTTACGACGGGGTCTTGGTCGAGTAAAAAATAAACGATCCATGCAAAAAAAACAAAGATAACGAGAACGGTAGATCGAGGTTCCACTGAAAAAAAACGCAAAACGAAATGCGAGGCAAAACTATTTATGAAAAATATTCAACGAAAACGGTCAATCGGTATAATATTCGTGACGGGACGAAAATATTTAAAAGATAGATCGAGGAAAACGGTAAATCGAGGAACGATTAATGCGGGATTCTTTTACATTGTTCTTATGGGTGTTTGGCCGGGACTATGAAAAATAAACGGTCCATGCGGGAAAACGACCAATGCGAGAACGGTAGATCGGGGTTCCACTGTACATACATTTCAAACAATATTTAGAAAAAAAATATTCTTAGAATTTTTTTTTTATTTCAAATAATACCTGAACCCATTTAAAAGAAGTTTTAGTTTTTCTTTGCAATAGTTCTGCATATTTTATTGAGAATGGAGCTGTGGTAGTAAAATATTTTTATTACTTGAAAAGTAAGGACCCAGGTAAAGACTATTTTACCAGACTACTCGGTGAAAATAGACACATTTTTCATAAATATGCACCTGGTCTTTGAAAATTTTATAAAACCGAAAATTTGTGAACAAAAAAAATATTTAAAAACAAAAAAATTATCGATTGCTATCATTCTTTTTTTAAATATGTTATTTTACATAGTTTTTAAAAATACAACCTTTCATTGCATTAAAAATAATTTAAGCAAAAAAGACTAAAAAAATAAAGAAAGTCTGCAAAATTGGACACTTCATAGTTACAAAAAGTTTGATGAACACTCGCTTTAATCGTTTATAGAAAAAGAAATAATATACAAAAGTATAATTTAAATGATTTCGGCAAGAGACTAGTGATATTCGAAAACTATTTTTTTTACCATGTCCGCTCCCAATGTGGAGCATATAGACTCCTAATAGAGTTTATCTCAACAGAAGTGTCTTCTACGAGAACTGTTTGTTACTCAGTTTCTCAACCTCTCTTTTTCCAAAGAGAGTAGAAATAGAAGGATAGGGCTAGGACAGGAATAGTGGTTAGCTAATCGCTCTCGATACGCCCCGTTTATAGGATAGGATGGGTGGAAAGGAGGAATTCAAGACATCATATATATCCATGCCTTCGAACATAAATTCATAAATTGATTTTAAAATCAATTTATAAAACTGTCTGTACTGGGATTCGAACCCGTGACCTCCGTAATCGAAGCCAACGATGTTGACCACTCGACCACACAGGCAGTGAAAACTCTAGTATCTGTTGTAATAATTTATTCATAAATCTCTGATGTGCATTTTCAGGTAGAATGATTTTATAAATTTTAATGTCAATGTTTTATAATGTCAATGTTGAAAAAAGACGAGAACAATGTAATATTAAATTTGAAAACATTATTATGTTAAATTACACAGATAAAATTCAAATGAGAGTTAAATCTAAATCAAATTACAAAATTGTTGAGCTGACTTAACCAAGCTAGTAGCAACCGTATTATATCATCGTATTACAGAGCTTTTGCTAGCTCTCTTAGATACTCCACTAAGTTGATATTGTTCTATGGACTGCATTGTTATTGCAGAATTATTGTCTTCGCCATGCGAGAGGGGCATTGTGTTCAACCGCTGCTGATATACGGACTTCTATGTGCACTCCTCTTTGCTTTAGAATAATGGTACTGGAGTTGTGATAGAGGACGCATAGCAGTTCTACGGCGTAGCGGTCTACGAATCAAAATCGTAGACTAAATATTTTTATAATTGGGCAATAAATTTTTATGATAAAGAGATCCAATTAAATAAAACAATGTATTTTGAGAGAAAAATAAAAAGATTCGATCTGTGATGCTCGAAATAATTAAAATTTTGAAAACACCATACTGCTAAGGCAAAAATATAAAAAAAACTGAGTTCTTGACAATAAAAGCTCATAACTGAACTGACGAATGAAAAAGGAAGAGAAAAAAGAAAATGTGTTTATTTGGACATTTTATATCAAAATTTGAAAGTAAATGAGATTATTTAGTGAAAAATATAAAAGCACTTTAGATTATAATTTAAGATTATGACACTTCACATGAAGCACTGCAAACCATTTTGAAACTGTGGTCAAAACAAAAAAATCTTTGGTAAATCAAAGTTTGTGAAAGAGTTTAGATTACTCATCTAGAAATATTTTCAGATGAATAGAATAAGATAAAGGAAATGATAAGACACTATAAACAAAATGAAAATAAAGTTTTTTTTATTTATCTCAGTTTTTTTTTAGTTTTCAGTATCTCATTTTAATCAAGAAATATATGTTTTAACTCTTATTAGAAATTCGAAATAAAATGTATTTATGTAAGTAAATGTTTATCGATAAACGTTAAGCTCTTTTAAAATAGAATTCAAGTTGAAATGAATGATTTATTTAAAAAAAATAATGATATATTTGTCTGGCTTTTATTTGAAAATGTAAATCCATATTTTTTCAATTCTCTAGCAATTGGCTACTCAAAATTTTCTACAAAATAAAGATAACGAAAAATAAATTAAAAATTGATAATGGATATTCTTGATTTCTTAGAAGCAATTAGAATTTCTCGCGAGACACAGTCGGCTATACAACAAGGTAAATAGTTAAGGCATAAATTATTATTTTAATATTATATTTTACCTTTTAAAAAAGAAAATAAAGAACAATATTTGCCTTTCCGGCTCGTGCCAGGGTACAAGGCATTTTTAGTTTTTGATATTTTAAATGCTAAATTGCAGCTAAATCAAATGCAAATCTAATGCGATTCCCGAACCCAACCCATTAAAAAATACTATTTGATGACAAAATTCTATTGGAGTTGTTGACTAACTATAAAACCAGACAAAAAAAATATGGTTTTATTTAAACTTAAGTGCTATACAAAAATTCTCCCTGCTGCGGTCTTGTGAAGTTGCTGACAGAAAAACGACGATTCGTGGTGCTGTGCTAAGCCTCGCTGGCATCCGTGGCGGATCTCGCGAGTTAAACAGATTTTTTCCAATCGTTATAATTTTCTGTTAGAAAGCACGGGTGTTTATGATGTCTGGTAGTTCCCTCTCAATCATCGAGAGCGTTTAGCTAATTGCTAGTCCTGTCTTAGTCCCATTCTTTGAAAGGAGGTTGGGCAACTGAGTAAAAAATAGTTAGATAAGCAAATAGTGTTGAGATACTTCCATTAAAAGGCCATATACTTTTTATTGGGAGCGGACGTATATTAAACACAATTAAAAAGTAAATGAAACTCTCACCATCGTATATATATATATACATCGATAAATATTTTATAAAAATCACCATGATAAATTTATAATAATCATCACTTAATCAGTTTGCCAAAAAATATTCATTATACTATCATGAGGCAATTGTAGTTATTCTGATTTGGCAAATTTAAGATTTTTAATTTAGGATATAAATTAAATAATTAATTTCAGAAACATGATTTATGATACTGGGTTTGAAGAGAATAGATCTCTTTTTTTAAGGGCTGAATGGAAATGGTTTCTATTACTTTTTAATAAAACTCAGTTTTGTTTAATTTAACGACCCTAATGAGCCCAATTCAGATTTAATGCTTCCAATTAAAATCTCATTCAGTGAAAACCATTTTTCATTAAACTTTATTTTATATTTTCAATGCAAAAGCTCGTTTCATTGTTTCTTAATGAATTTTATCTTGTTATACGACTAAAAAAAGTAAGGATTGTGCGTTGGTGGAAATCTTATATACATCTTTAGAATCCTTTTCTGAGACTGTTAGATAAGTCAGCATTTTAATTTATATAACTATTAATAAAGAAGGTGTCAAAAACTCTAAAGCTTATCAAATAAATGAGCTTTAACGTTTTAATTTTTTCACAATTTGAAATTGTTAACTAATAAATGCTATCTAGAATAAGAAGAAACGTAAATATTTAAAAAAAATTAATTGAATTGCAAATTTAAAGAAGTACAGTTTTGCATTTTTTAACTTATTAAAAACTATAAAAAAATAATCCGAACCTTTGGTTTTCTATTTGGCTTGTTTGATAAAAAAACTGGATTATTTAAATGAATATAAGTATTAAATATTTTGTATTACATTTTATTCTCAGACATAGACAGGATAAACAAAAATGTATTTTTTTCTTGAGGTCGAGCAATTAAGTAAAAAACAGTTTTCATACAAAAACGTATGTAGAAAGTAATCACTTTGAGAACCCACACGTTGGATATTAAGAGCAGACATACTGAAAAAATATCGCTCTTCCAGCGGTCTAGACTTTCTCCAAAAGATTGACTATAGTAATAATGTTCAAGTTATTAACTGTCTTTATGAAATTAATTTGACATATTCCTGGAAACCAAGATAGTTTATTCTCTGCTATTCACAGAAATTTCATTAGCAATACAATTAATATGAGAGATGAGAAGGCATTGTTCGTATATTTCACATGAATGTGGTGTATAATTTCTATAGACCAATTTATTAAATTTAATATGAAGTCTGCATATATGTATGTATGTATCCTCAGATTCACTGATGATTTCATCGTTAAATTTAACAGTGTAGTATTCAACTACCGATTGGTTGTGAAGTTGCAGTCTGCCAACCAAACTATTCTTCAGTTTCAATTAAAAAATTCAAAAATAACTATGCTATAATAATAATACATTTTGAAAACAATATGAATTCAATCAAAAAATGATTTTCAGTTAACTCTCGCGGCTCGGAGACTAGAAAAATACTTCTCGGCCGATGGGGGTCTTTTAGGGACCCCAGTGGTTTCCTCATTATTGGCCTTATTATTATGAATTTCAAAAAAATAAATAGTCTAAGGGCTTTAAAATATCTCTCTGCATCATTCCGCATACATTTTTTTTATAAAAATCCTTGGTTTTTTAATAAATAATCATATTTTAAGTTGCGCGTAAAATATACGTCGTTCCAATGCCAATGTCAATGCGCGACTGGCGCGCTTCAGTCTAGTTATCTTACCAACGATCGCTGATAAGCGGGCGCTTATCTCTTATCTTATCGTATTTATATAAACTACAAAAGGTCCAAAAAACTATGATATAAGAATACCTTAATTATAAACATTGTATCACCCATATTAAAATAGATATTTAAGAAAATGTGGGTATTGGGGTCGCATTTCTTGAGCTTAGAACCGGAAAAGTTAAGAAAACATAAGTCTATTGAAAGACAAACAACAGTTTTTTGTTCCTGTATAAAAACATCTGCAAGTTTAATTAATTTTGGCAATTCAGTCATTTTAAGTGATAAATCGTTTTGAATATGTATAATATCACAAGTATTAAATTCGCTGACACGTGCCATGCTTCTATAGTAACATAGTAATGAGCAAGAATCTTTACAAAAAAGATTATTAGTAGGTTTATTAATTATGTACTTGCCGTTAAAAAAAGCAAAACAAAATATCACACCCAGTTACACAATCTGGTTTTTTATTTGATATTAAAAATGAAATTTAAAACCAAAGAACCGTTAATAACTATTTAATGTATTCATATAATTACAGCTAATACGATTAATTGAACAAAAAACTAAATCAAAGAATAAATTTATTCCGTTATTAATCTTTACTAAAATAATATGAAGTACGTCATTTAATAATGTCACCAATGTTAACTAAATTAAATCTGTACTTTTAAATAATAAAATTAGTTTGTTTTGAGCCATTAAAATATATTTTTGATTCAATGTTCCCTTAAAGATACCTGCATTACACGATAATATTTCTACCCTTGTGAACAATCGATACGAGGCAGATTGTTTAATACAACTTTTGTAATTGAATTATTATCAATTGTACTGCCACGACTGTGCAATTTGGACGCACGATTACCTTCTAATGGGAAATTCCTTCACCGACGCGTCCTTTCACAATGACAAGATCATTTTATTGATTTCTGTTTCCCTTATGAAATATTGCTTCCAAATCAAATTTACCCCAGACAGTTTTCGGGTTACCACATTTTTGGATTGACGGTAAGAATTTTATTATTTGTAGTTTATTTGTGGTAATATGTGTTTAATATAGTCATCATCATCAACCTCCCTAGTATCTCACAAACTCTTTCGTGCATGTATGGAACTGCTGGAAAATATTTTTATTCCGAGAATCTACATTGCTGCCATGATTTAAAGAAATCAATTATTGTATAAATCACTTCGACTTATTATTTTAATTTCACACCGTGAAATTTAAAAGTAAGGATGAAAGGTCATCCAAAAATGTTCGCGAAAAACAAAACTAATTTTTTTTATTTAACACCAAAAATTTTTTTCTTTATACATAGATTGTTTGCCAAAAAAATGTGTTTTTTTAACACAGATGTAAATGTATACCCACTTTTAGTGTGTTCACTGACAGTAATGTTATTACATTAAAAACTAAACCATTTTTTTTAATAGTTCTTCTATAATGCTCGTGATAAGTAAAATCGTTCCTGGTCTTTGCTTAAAAACTAGAAAGTATTACAAAAGAGTGTTTTATTTTTTAATTGAATGAAAAACATTTGTTTTTTTTTGCTATTTATGTTCTTATTGACTTTTGATTAATTACAATAATTTATTTATTTATTATTTCCATTTCATTAAACTTTTGATGTTTTAATTAACTAAGTGAAATTAAATGTTCAATTTGTTTGCTTAAAGTAAATTTTATTTGTTTGTATCAAAAGATAAAATTTCTCGTTCAAAAAATTCTAAGTCATCTTCCTACTAAACTTTTAATCGGTTCGATCGAACATTCTGGTTTAGATCTGATTGTAATTCAATTATTCAACTTCTCGTTTTAGATAGGTTCGGAAAGAAAAATACGTTAGAGGATTTTTTTCTTAAAAATGCTCTCTATGGTCTATTTTAAGAATGAAATAGGGTAAAGCACGTTTTTATGTGTGGGCGAAAAAAGCTTTTATCAAAGTATTACATCTAAAAGTGAAAACCAAATTTTGTTAAAATTAGAATTTTATAACAGATTTTTATTTTGTACAATTTTAATTAATGATGCTAGTTGCCGTGACTCAGTGGCAACAATGTGCTTATATTTTTGACCTCGTACAATTTGAAAAAAACCTGTTATAAATAATTTTTATCAAAGCTTTGAGGATGTTTTTGAAACTTTCTTTCTTTCCTGTTGACACTATGTAAATATGACGTATTCTGCTAAGTGTCAACCAATCCAGTAAATCTTCAAAATTTTCCTATAACTAATGATATATAGTGATATATATATATATATGTGTGTATGTTTTTAACTCAAAATAACATCATGTCAAGTGCAACTAATTGTTGTTTTTTTATATACCTAACTTGAATCACATATAGTTTTATTATAATTTTCAGACATGTTTTTTATATGCAATATTAAAGGATAATCTTAATTAATACATTGTTTGACAAAAACTGTTTATAAGTTAGTCGCTTAACATCATTCTTCAGAGAAAACGAGGAAAGTAGGATAGGATAAAGAAAATACTTGTGATCAGCTTATGATCTTGTTTTTAGCACAAGGAAGAGGGCAAAAATACGAAAATCAAAGACATTAAAAAAATGTACTAAAGATGCAATTTATGAATATTTTTTATCGGAGATTCAAACCGTTGACTGAAGACTTGAAAATTCGAGGACACTAAAAAAATATAAACAAGAGCGAAAATATCTTGCATCTTCTATCAACTGGTAAAATTCCGACATCCTGGACGACCATTGGGTACTATCCATAGGATGCAGTCAACGGATCTGGCTTGTCATGAGTCATATGCTTCAACTAACATGTGAAATAAAATAAAGAAGAAATGTACATATATAATATTCTTCACATCGGCCAATGAATGCAAATAGTTACTCAACTCATTCTAATCAACGGTTGTCATTTTGGTTAAAAGGTAAAATTATATATCATTTTAAAACTTATCCTATTAGTTTTTAAATCATATAAGCTGCTGATTAAAATAATTTCAATTTATTGTATATCAGGCAAGACTAAAGCAGCTGCTTCTATGACACTCTTGAAAAGGCTTAATTTAACTGTGCTACGGGGTAGACTCTTAGTAAGAAATGAGATTCCATAGTTATTGGGCATGGGTTTAATACTGAGTGCCATGTGCAGATGAAAATTCCATACCTATTAAGTGATCCAAGTTCATCTTGAAATTATTAATTAATTAAAAGTATTGAATATTGTTTGTTCGATTCGTGTGGTCAGCTGAAATAAATGGGGAATCAAAAATGACGATAGATTTTTCTCTTTACCCGTCGTAGCCATGAAAGTTATTTTCACGCTTCAGCAATTTATTTTCTCTGGCGATTTAACAAAACGCTTAGCTTTGTTGCCATGAGATAAGAATTTGAAAGGAAGATGAAAAAGGGATTGTGTTATATTCGCATAAAAGAACTGGACGGAATGAATTTTCTTCGTGCTTAAGGCCATTGTGTGAGTATGTATCGTAGATTTAACGCGAAAAAAGTGGTAAATCGAAGAACAATGAATCCTTAATGTGTATCGAAAAACAGTAAAAAAAATATCTGATTCAACCATTTTTTACTTCGCCCAACAACTATAAATTTTCAGTCTAGCTTTTTTATTTTTCCGAGAGATGTTGTTCAATCACAACTTTATATTATATATTTATTTAGTTTTGATCAAAACTCTTTGCTACAACGAAAACTTTCTTATTTTTGATTTATTAGACGAAAATCTCGTTAGAATTTATTTGCTTTGTGATCAAGTTGAAAAACAAAATGTCTTTCGATGATTAATATTGTTCAATTGTATCACGATAAATTTACTTTTTACAGCCATGTCCATCACGTTTGTGTAAATTCGGACTTCTATTAGAGCTTATCTAAACTGAAATTACTCAATTTATTTTTCTCATAGAGAGTAATGCTTGAAAATATTGCAAGGACAATATATGTAGTAATGTGATCGCTCTCATTACGTCTCGTTTTAAGGATATGATTGGCCAATAAATAATTTGTGAATTTTCATCAATTATATACAAACGGAATTACTTAAAAGCTACTTTTTTCCCATATACACTCCCTAGTCAGAGCATATGGCTACTACACGACTCCTCCAAGATTCTCTGACCCCCGCCAGTCTTCTTGCTTCCTCCCATGTCATTCCAGCGCCCCGTAGCTGCGCCGAGTACATCCTATAGATGGTCATTAGTAGCCTTCCACGACGGCAGAATCCATCTGGCAGGTGGATGAGACAAGCAGAATTCAGGTTTTTTCGAGGCATCCGCAGCACATGTCCAAGCCAGGTCCATATTCGCTTTTTCACTTATTAACGTAATTAACGCCTGCTTAGTTCTTTCCATTATCTCCATGTTTCTGACAAAACCAAATCACCGCACTCCCAGTATTTGGCGCAAGCATCAGTTTTCAAAGCATACGATTACTTTGTGCCTTTGTAAGATGCCATGACTCGTAACCGTAAAGCAGCACTATCAGAATGCATGCGTTAAACAGGAAACACTTGGTTTTGACTGAGTACAGCCGTAAGTCTCAGACTTTCCGCAGTGAATTGAAAGTTGCTCCAGCTATCCCCAATCGAATTGCGAGCTTTTTACACGGGTTTCCATCTCCCATGATATATACCCTCAGACCACATTGACCTTAAGACCAATGCGATGGGAGTTGCTATGTAAAGTTACTTTATTTAGACAAAAATTGTGTTACCTAAAATTCAGAATATAGTTAGTGTTTGTCTCCTGGTCAACAAAATAAAATAAAACTAAGAAACCTTATTTAAAGTTGTGCAGTATTTTATTGTTGTCAATATTATCAGACATAGGAAATAAAAAAAAATGATTTGTTTGCACACAGTCTAAGCAGATGTTTGTTCTATTCGTAATTGAATTGGAATAAACATAATATGTTTGTAAATGTGGCATTATGAATGTAAAAAAATCTCTTTGAACTGTCAACTAAAAAAGCAATCAACAACGCAAAAAAACCTATTCTATTGTAACAGACAACATTTACGAAAACTAGAGAAAAAAACAATTTCTTTATTCCGAAATTTGTTACGGAATTTTCAAATACGAAAGGAAGCAGGATGTTTATGCCTTTTGACATTTACTTACTGATTAAAAAAATGTCTTACCTACAATCCCGCCCTAAATCAAATTGCCACGTAAATTTCCCTTTATTTAAAAATATATTAAAAAACAGTCAAAAAGCGAGGCAAAAAATAAAAACACAGACAGCGTCTTGCAAACTCAAAGTGACATGAATGTAATGAGTTTCTCTTTCCCACCTGTTGCCGCTAATCTAACCTGAGTTTATATTTACTTTTTGGATTTACTTCGTCGAAAAACGCGCTAGGATTTGTCATTTTTTAGAATCCAACAAGAAATAAAACATTTCTGCAGATTCATTTTGGATAAAGAAAAAGTTAAATTAGTTACTGGTTTTTTACTCCGTCTGTTTATTTGGCGTAAAATCAACATAATGATTATGTTTTCGCAGGCCTTAAAATGTTTGACGTGATTTAAAAAAAATGCTCGTCGTGATGTTTTTGAATGAATAATACAATTTCGGCCCCAAATTTACATTTATTCCAATGTTCTAACATCTTTTATAATTTTTTTTATAAAATTTATTGTTTAATTATTAGAATTAAATTATTGAAAATAACACAGTTTATAATATACACAAAAGATTTCTTGCCTGTCGATTAGTGATAAAGTTGCTAAAATTAATTTGTATAAACTATCATTTGTACATTGATTATTTTGGTGTATATAAGTTCCTAATCAACGTGTTAAAATAACATGTATTATTATGAAGATTTCAGACAGTGAATACATTAAAAATAATCAAGAACATTACATCAAATATCTGTAATGTCAGGAGAAGAAAACATTTGAGGGCTCAAGAAACAAAGGTGGTTTTTATTATATAATACGAAAAACTTACTATTTATATACCGGATTCCCAACTCTACAAGATGACATATCTAACTCATTTTCGATGAAGAAGGGAGACTGCTGTCATTATTTCCAGTTGAGTTCTCATTTGATTTATAAAAAAAATATATATTACACTTTGATATTTTACATTTAAAGCTTTCTCGGTTGATTTTCGTCGCTTAAAAGCTTTCAAAGTTTTTATATCATTTCAGCGTATTCATATTTTTAATCCAATTAAAAAACATGGCCCGTGTTGCACACGTGAATGCGGAATAAAAATTTGACCTAATTTCATATTTTTTTATAAATGTAAAAGGCTTAATTTAATGAATCCTTTCTCTCAGTCAGAGGTGAAACGAATTTTTCGCTCGGGAATCAAATTATTTTCTTGTCATTTCTCGTTTTATGGTTCGGCCCTTATAAATTCAAACGATGTAAGGGTAGCGTTTCTTTTTTTGCATCCCCATAAATTTAACGGCCCATGAAAGTGAGACTGAAGCGAAATAAATATATAGGGTCGCCATGAGAACCTTTCATATGACCGTTATTCAGGGTTCGCAAAACGGAAAATATGCAGTACTTATCTAAAATATATATTTAAAAAAACGTATTACTTGATTATAGCTATCACAGAAAAATTATGAACCATTTTCATTAAAAAATAATCGCTGTTTTTCATACTAAGCAAATAAAAACAAATCTATTATAAGTAGTAGATTGTATGTTACATGTCCTAAGTATTGCTTTTGTTCGATTCAGTTTTATATTTGAAAATATTTCTATGACTTCACCAGAAACACGGAGATAAAAGAACGAACTAAGCAGCCATCAATTACGTCCAAAATAAAAAAGCGACGATGGACCTGGCTTGGACATGTGCTGCGGATGCCAAAAGAAAGCCTGATCTCTGCTTGTCTCTTCTACCAACCGGATGGATTCAGCCGTCGTGCAATGCCACTGATGACCATCTATAGAATGTACTCGGTGGAGCTACGGGACGCTGGAATGACATGGGAGGAAGCAAAAAAACTGGCGGGGAACAGAGAATCTTGGACGAATCATGTGGTGACCATATGCTCCGACTAGGGAGCGGATATGGAGAAAAAAGAAAGATTTTTAATTATCTTAATATATGGATATTACTCAAAACTCAATGCAATGATTTTTTTTAAGTGTAAGCAGACTTTTATTACTTTAGACGTTTGAAGAGAACTTAATAAAGAAGTATTTTTCTTTTTTGCCACTGTAAAAATGCGAGCTTTTCAACTCTTCAGAGTGTAAAACTTGTGCACCTGAAAAATATACCAGTGGACACAACTTTGACATTAACCATCGCATTAAGCTTATTGAGTAAATATATACCACGTGGACGTGAGTCTAGACCAGAGGTGGGGAACTTTTTCTTCTCTAAAGGCCGCAAACCTCTTTTTTTTTTTAGCACACTGAAGAAATTGAAATCCTCAATTCGCTATACTTTTTCCCAGATATTTCCAAACCTCGTTTTTCCAGAATTGGCCAGAAGGCCGCACCGGAGTGGTCAAAAGGCCGCGGGTTCTCCATCTCTGGTCTAAACCAATACTATTTTATTTTGTTGAAATAAAATGTACAATAAATATCTTTGCCAATGTTTAAATTTGTCTACTGATGAAGCTTATTTTTTCAACCTAACTTTTTATCACGTATAAGTTTTCACTGTTTTGGTAGAAACGACTATGTACTAAAACTCTCAGCTGAAAAAAATATAAGCCGACAAAAGTTATTTATGTAAAATTGAAAAAAACTTAAATATTTGTTTGTACTAATTCAACAAATGATAATTATTGCTTTGAGCAAAAAACCAGATCTGATTCTCAATCAATTATTCAAAATTAGAACCAAAAATGTTTTTTTTAACAATTTACGTGGATTGCTTGTGACGCAGTTCATAACCTCTTACTTTTTGAGAAAATGGTAACAAGCAGAACGACGAATAGAAGAAAATTTTCAACATAACATAGATTCGTAGATTTTAATTAAAATGTATAAATTTACTTAAAATGTGCTGATACGGGGATTGAGCCCATAAACAAGGCTACAGAAATAAACGACCACTGAGCTAGACGCTTAACCAAGTTTTACTATAGTCTTACTATACTTTAAATAGTTATTACTTTTTGTTTATATACACATTGAAATGATATTATTTTATGTCGATCTCGCCTGAAATTTTATGATGAGATATATTGAGTAAGTCTTTTTAAAAATGGCTGACCATATTCTATCGAAATATTTTACGTTTTTTTTGCCATCCTTGATTTTTTACTGCAGTATGGAGACATTTTAGTAGCGTCACATTTGACCCCAGAGACGAGTGGTTGATCCTTTTTCCGCGTGGAAAACTCTTGAATATGTCTCAATCTTATGTGTGGCTTGCTTCAGTTATGTAAATTAATACTTTAACACGCATAATATCACTGTTATATCGTATGTCCAAAATATATGAAACAACGCCATGGCTGTGGGAAGGTATTCCAAAATTGAAGTCATTTATCACTTACTGGTATAACCGAAAAAATAAGTCACTATCCGTTATGAGAAAAGCCGATTTTGGTAGTAATACAATATAATTTAAAAAAAAAACTTTATATATTCCATTACATATTTTTAATATTTCAATTAAATTTTATCAGAAAAATCAATTAACCTTCCTTAAAGTCTTGTAATATTTAATCATTTCAAGCTTAAACTCCTTTTGATAATTAATATAAGCTTCGAAAAACCTTTTTTTTGTACCATGCTGGTTTTCAATGTGTACCATATAAACTTTATTTCGAACAAAATTGTTTCTATGTGAACTAATTGTTATTCAGTTGCTTTACCTCTCATATTTCTAAAGAGAGTATGAATTAAATGATATGACTAGAAGTTAGTAAATCGCTCTTGCTTCACCTTGTTTTTAGGATTGTATAGATAGGAACGGTTATCAATATTTGTGTCGATTAAACATGCAGTCAAAAATACAGAATCGACACTTATTAGAAAAAAAGTTGTTTGATACTGGTAAACAAGTTTTATGTCTTAAAAACCATGATTTAAAATTTTCAATAGATATTCGGTGTTACCGGTAATACCAAAGGTGGGATTTTTGCCAAACGCTAATTTTTCCGGTTACGTACAGCTGCGAATGAAGTCCACAGCTGAGATTCTACTCCTGTTTATTGAATTATTGTAATGTATGTCTCACACTACGATTATCGTTAAAATTTCATCGTGTTTCAGAAACATCTTCAAACTTACCCTATCGTTGTGTTTGGACATTGATTCTAACCGAAAACTTATAAATGATAATGATGATTTGGTGGGTTCTCTGTTAAGCTGGACGTGAGGGAAAAGAAGAAGACACAAACAATAAAAGTCAAAGCAAACACAATAACCTACCCTACTTATTAATAAATTTATTATTTGGAAGGAAACTCCTAAGGGAAATAAACCTAATAGTGGCGCACCACCTGGCCCCATTTAAAAAGCTATTTTTACTAATAATTGATTACTTTTAAGGTTACTCTGCACAGTTTATTTATTATGCGATCAAGTATTTCTACATTATTAATTATTGCCAAACTCGAATTACTAAATATATATTTTTTTTCAAATTGGGTATTTTTATATTACTACTTTTACTTGCCGTATGCTGTACTATAGGATGGATAAGACATTTATTAAACGTAGAACTTTTATTTGTCTTTTATTATTAAATAATTACTTTTAGCGAAAAGGTTAAAAACTTTTATTTTTAAGTAAATTTAGGTTTACATACTTATAATATGCAATCAAAATTAAATTATTTTTCTAAAAAATATTTGTAAGATTTTAACATTTGTATGTCACTATGAAATAAATTTTAAAATTATTTTTTTCTTTAAGAAAACTCGACTTCTTTAATCTTTATTTCGGTAGCATATATTTTTACCTAAAACACATTAAATATATGAAATTAAAACTTATAAACATATGAAATATAATAAAAAAAATAGTAACTTAAATTAAAATTAGTTATAAGATAAAGCGTTATTTGATATATTTTATACGTACCTTATACTGTTTATATATGATAAAATTAATTATTAATGAAAGTCAAAAATGACAACTTGACACGTGAGGAAGAGAGAGGTGTGATCATATATTATTTATTTTTGTTAAAATTAAGAAAGTTAATGTTAAATGTACCAATATAAGTTATAATTATAAAAGCCAAGAAGAATAAGAAAAAGCCGAGTTTTTGGTATGACACTATTTACATCGTGTAAGTTCCTTAATTTATACTTAAAAATCCATGGAAATATTTTCAGTTATGAGGTTATTTACAAAATGCTATATTTTAATAAAATATGAACATTTTTTTTAATAACTCATTCACAGTTATGAAAAAGCTAATATTCTTTTTATTATACATTACTTACATATTGTATTTCAACATATAATATTTTACGCTGTTATCGTAAAATAACTGAAAAAATAATTAAGATAAAGGCGCTACATGTTTCGTAAATAATATGCATTGTGTTATTTGATTTGCAAAGAAGTATACGTACATATTTTGTATTTTACGTTAAACCCTCTTCACGACTTTTGGATATTCTCCAAAAATTCTTGCCATTTTGTCAGCGCTCTACGGGCTATTTATTTCTCATTGTGATCATAATATCTGTATTTATGCTTCGCTATTGAATTGTTTATGGAATCATATCTTGAATTTCTTCAGGCCTGTTAAAGCTGATCAAATATAATTTAAAACAGTGCTAACTTATACATATAATACATAAATTAAGCAGATATACGAAATAATTCATAAGTAATTTTTACATAAAGACTTTGCTGTATACTACAAAAAAAAATCGTATACAAATTGCAATAAAAATTTTACTGAAACTAGAGTTGCAGTATTTTGGGTGATTTTTAAACCAAAATACCAAGCATAAAAATACAAAGTATCGGTATTGAAATTTTGTAAAAAAGAATTTCAAATTGATTAATTTTTGATTAAAGATAAAAAGTTTATGGGGCGCAGTTGTATAAGCCACCAGATGCCCAATTTCTTTTTCAGACGTAATTGACTTCATAGGTTAATATTATTCTTGGTGGGAAGTGTATTCACCCGTAGTCTTTTATTGTAACATTGATCTGTACACCTTGCGCCAAATCTGACATTGTTTATAATAATTCAATTCGCAATCATTGAAATCTCAAATGACTGCATTCTTCTCACGTTTATCTTTTCATTTAATATCAGAATTGGTGTTTTTAATACCAAATATCACACAATGTATCTTCACTGATGTCAATTCCACAGTATAGTTGTCAAGCTCTTATTTGTTCATAATACATTGATGCAGGTAGCAAGGGTTGCATTCTCGAATGGAGTTATCGATTTTCTCAAACAATTGCGTAATGTATTGTTTCCATATGTTTTACCTATTTAAAGCTATTGCTGTTTTTTAGCGAATTTTTATTGATTTTTCATGACCATGCTTTTATCATTTTTGTCTATAGTGAGAGATTAGGCAATTTCACTACAACTTTTAAATATCGAAAGTTTCTTATAGTAAACGGACGATTATTATTTGTGTTAACATTACAAAACTAATAATTTATCATCGTCATAAGCCAGACTACCAATTTATTAAGCTGGAAGTTATAATCAATATCATTGTTTTGTATTTTACATTTTGTACCAATAACCATTCTGATTTATAAAATAAGCCATTAAAAGAAAATAAAAAAAATGTAACTCTGATTGTGGTGTTTCAAATTGTAACACGTTTTTTGACTCTTTTAGAAGCACCATCATACAGAATTCATTTTTTTAATGAAAGTTCAAAAACACCAAAGATTGTAGCAATCGATAAATGTTTTTGTTTTATTTTTTTCAGTTCACCGTCAAAATATCCAGTTAAATTCTCATTGTCAGAAAAACCAAAAAATCTTTTTACAAAAGATATCTCGTCAAATAAATATTATATACAGAAAATTGTTTTTAACCTCTTGAAGAATTTTACATTTGGCTTGGAACTTTCACGGAAAGTCGTTTCAATGATTGGAATGTAATATAAGTCCCAGTTTTACATTTTTAGTTTCGTTTTATTTCTTGGAAAATTTAATCTTTTGCTTTCCGCTGCGAACTGCCTGGTTATTTGTTTTTTTTTTATGTTATTTAAATGCGGCGTTGTTACGAAGAAAATTTCACTTTGCCATAACATTTACGAGGCTTTTTCTTATGTTTATCAAATGCTTTTCACAATTCAAGATTTAGTTTTCTTTCTTCAGGCATTGTTTTTACAAGCAACTCAATTTATAAGATCATCAAATTTAATTAAGTAATTTACATTATGTCTATTTATTTGTTTTAACTGTTCTTTTACAATCATCTGAAACGTATTGCTTTCATCTAATGTGTAAAATATTCTAAATTTTGTGATATAGAGTAATACAAATATATAAAATATATACTGTAAAAACCTAGTCTTCAATACTCCATACATATCCTAATACGAAAATACATACAATTATTATATGTTTTGAAGCTAATGGCTCATGTTTTGTTCTTTCAGGCATTAAACTGAAAAACTAACACTAAAAAATTAAATACAAATTAAACAAAATAAGATTTTTCTTGAGAGCATTTGAAAATGGTTGAAAGATATTTTTACATAATATAATGAAGAATTGTCATTTAATAATGAACAAACCTGATGTGAATATATAATTTCTTAATAAACATATATTTTATGTTATTACATCTATCAAGCAAAATGATGGTAAAAAATGCACTGCTTTGAGGCATTACAGTCACATTCTGCAACAAAATAGCAATTATTATTTATTCAAAATAAAATAAATAAATCATACGGAAACCTTATATTTTAAAGTGTTTCGTTTATGTTAAAAATATTTTTTAAAATCGTGTGTTTTATCTATCAAAAATTAGAAGCATTAGAAAATAACATTAATTATATTGCGCCCATATCATCAAGTAGTTTGTTAGAGATCAATGTATATACATACTAATAAATAGTCGAACAAAAAAATTCGTGATGCAAATACCTTCCCAATGTACACGCTGCAGCCTCATTTAAAACAAATTGAGTTTTCCGAAAAGGAAATGCAGCTTCATTGAAATTGCAACGAAGCCTTTTGTGAAGGTGCCAAGAAGGCTTTCAAGTGGGTAAAGAACATTGCATGGCCACTATTTTAAAACACATAAAGAGAATTCAAGAGTTCTAACTCCCAATGCATCTAGTAGGTGCTGAGTCAAGGGAAAAGGGAACCTCGATGATTACTTCTGCTTGGAAAAATTCGTCGTCGAATCTTTGTGTGACAATTTATATTATTTAATAAAAAAAATGGTTGTAAAACTTTTTATGAACACTTCATAAGTGTATGAATAACTTGACATGTAAAATTTACTTTAAAAATACACTTTGATGCAATTATTTATTTTACTAACAATATTATTTCAATGTACATATGTTTTTAGAGCACTCGGATGTAATACGGAATTGTTAAATATTTTTTCACTTTTACTTGTGATGATAATTTATGATAACATTCTTATATTGATAGTCAGAATGATTGATGGATTTTTTGGATTGAAGCCACTGTTACAATTTTTTTTTATATAAAATTCTATAAAAATAATTTATTTAAGTAAGACATTACAATGTTGGTCGAAGGAGTCAAAAGAGAATTTGTTTTTTCTTATTGGTAATTTTACAATTTATTGATAATAAATTAATTAAGTGCATTGATTTTCATAAAAAACCTATTTAAGTATCAAAAATGTTTACTTAATTTACTATAATGACTTTAAAAAACTTTTTTCTTTTTTAATACGAATAACACATAATTTTCATTCGTGGTTATAGAAATAAACATTTTTATAACTATTTTTTTTTAACTTATAGCCGCTTCTCATTTGGAAAATATGACCTCCTAAATGAGGTTTCTCTACAGATTGTTTCTACAAAAATTGAGAGAGTAGAGAAAAAAGGATAGGGCCAACAGAAAAAGTATTTAGTTACTACTTCCTCTACTTCCCGTTATGTTTGGATTTTTAGTTTGGGACGGAATTTCAAGCATCACAAAGATGCTTTCAAAAATCGATAAATTGATTGAAAACATGCTGTTCGTACTGAAACTTGAACCCGTGAAATTCTTCACGGAAGCCTATGACATTGACCACTGCATCATAGAGCCAATAAACAGTATTTAAATTAAATGAACTACCAAGATTAAGGTGTTACTAAGTAAAAACAATACGAAAAAATAACAAAACTATGTCGTACACATCATTTAAGATAATTACTGAATATGTTTTTTTCTTTCAATCAAAATAGTCTGATTAGTAATTGGTGTGCTTAAAATAAAAAAATGTAAAACATATTAGCTAATTTTCGGACAAGCATGCAGTTAATGCCGCCTGTGTGGTCGATTGGTCAACATCGTTGGCTACCGCTACGGAGGGCACGGGTTCGAACCCCAGTACGGGCAGTTTTATAAATTGATTGTTCAATCGATTTATGAATTTTTGTTCAAAGGCATGGATGTATGTGATGTCTTGAATTCCCCCCTCCCACCCATCTTATCCTATAAACAGAGCGTAGTCACTAGTCCTGTCCTAGCCCTTTCCTTCTATTCCTGCTCTCTTTGGAAAAAAGAGAGGTTGAGCAACTGAGTAACAAGCAGTTCTCGTAGAAATCTTTCTGTTGAGATAAACTCCATTAGGAGTCCATATGTTCCATATTGGGAGCGGACATGGTAAAACAAATTCTTCCTTTATTCAAAGCTGTAAACGTATTTCAAAACAAAATTATGAATTGCGTTTTATTTTTCAATCCACGAAGTTCATTATTTTGTTTGTTCATTGTAAGACAGTGTTGTAATTAACTGTTCTATAACAACTTTTTTAAATATAAAATTGTTGATCTATTTGTTTAGTTGTGCGTAATACTGTCAAAAAATGCCATTCTGTTTTCTATACATTTGTTTGTGTTGCTATATAGTAAAATACTGAGACACACTAATTAATGCAGTGCACATAGAATCGAAATTTCACTAGTGTGAGCAAATATTTATGCAAACAACTTTGATAGTCCAATCGTTCGGGGACGAAAACATGGGGTGAAATTGAGACTGAGTACCAGATACCACGTCCAAATGCAGTCAACACACGTGGCCGGTCCCCTGGGGCCTTTCGATCGGCGAGTAAACGATAAAGTAACATTTCCATCGCAATTTGTATTCGGAAATGGAGAAATGTTTCAACTTTCAATGCTTACAGTACCCAGACAACAGATGCCGTTTTCGTCATACTTCATCATCATCATCACAATAGTTCCTGCAATTTGTAACATTTTTTTTAATAATCATTAACATGTTTAGGCGACATAATATTCTGAAATTTTCAGCTGTAACATATTTCGAATATAAAATTAAAATCAAAGATTTTTTAACATTCTATCAACTAAATATTTTTTTATGAGTGGTAATTAGACCATCCAATCTTGGAACCTTTTTGTGATCCCGGGATTTTGGGATTGACAAATTTTACAAACCCAGGATCCCGGGAACATTTACCATATAATCATGACGAAAGGCGAAACCCGGGTCGTTAGTGACAAAATCTGTGAGAATGTACATAGTTTGAACGATTCAAATTTAATATTGAAATTCCACCAAGCACTTTCAGTCGAAATCTTAAAATATAATCATGTATAAATTCGTGATTGAGAAGTTTTTGCTCGGTAATTTTGAAATCCTGGGATTTAAAAAAAAAATTAGTCGATGAAAAAAACCCACAAATATACGGAATTCTTAAAAAAAAAATTTTGCCCTCGCGCGACTTTCTTAAATCTTCTCAATCTCAAAATCCCGGGATTCGCGCCATCACAACACCGGGTTTCGGAATCACAAAATTGTACGGGATCCCGGTAATTGAGGCACTAGTGGTAATGTCATTAATTTTCAATGGTTTCATTTGTTTAAAAAGTGTATTTGAATCTAACTTTGCACAGATAATCGATTCCAAACTACTTAAACTTAATTTAAATGTTCAATTTAATTAATATTGTGTCCCATACTGTCTATACCAGATGAAAATTGTATTTCTAATAAATGTAAATTTCAAAGTAATAACACGAAAACAAACCGTTTTACAAACTAATTCTTGACATTGTGATACTAATATCTTTTCACTGATTTAATTTAACTTCATATACAGGATAACTAGATACTATTTTCAGATGAAATATCTTATTAATCTTAAGAGTCGTATTCAGTAGGAAAATAGCCAATTTGATTACTTCAATTAAATTAACACATACTGATTAATAATATTCAAAGTAAAACAAGAGCAAACACAAAATATTTTAATTGAAAGCATTTTTAAATAATGAATTCAGCAAATGTTTTCCAAATTTGTTTACCGGCATTCGCATTTTTTTCAAAAACATGGCTTAAACAGGTATACTTGTGGTAAGGCCTGAATGAGTCGATAGACGTTACTCAAATTCGACTAAATTTATTTAAAAAAGACAACCAAAATCAAGCACTTGGTACATAAGTGTTATAGTAGACTGTCATACATTATTTTAAATATTATATTTAATATGCTACAGCTATGTCACATGACGTTACAAAACTTTATAAGCGTCTCTTTGACGTCAAGTATCATTTTGAATAATTTAATAAAATTGATCACTATTTTTTCTGTTGTTAATTAAATTAAACTGATTGTTAAACGTTCTGTGAGTTGTTAAGGTGTGATTTAATAGCGACCTTGACGTGGACGTGAAAACAATGCAAAGCTCCATTTGGACGACAACATTTTCCTCTTCTTCTTTGGTGAATTTCCACCGGGGCCAGAGTGACAAACTTTAAAGCTCGACTCGAAACAAGCCAAAGCACGCAATATATCAACGGGTAATGTTTAAAATATACGAGGGGAATTCAAAGCATACCTGTTTTATCAATACTTAACTATTAAATTTATAATTATCTAAAATGATCTTAAATATGTTGCATACAAACTTCACCGTTATACGTAAGGGTCCTCTAAATCAATTTACTTTATAATAATATAGGTACTCTGTGCAGTTAATGTTTAATCAATTGCCAACTTCGTGCAATAGTTAACATTAATTTGTTGAATGAGAAATGTAAAAAGCCGTAAGAAAAATAAAATCAGAGATGCTTAAAAAATAGTCGAACAAGCCATATCCTTATTACACTAAACTATATATTTTATCACTTTTAGGGTGTTCACTGTCAATACTTGGTGGAAAGGCATTATATTAGAAAAAACACAATATTCCTTTGTACTTCATTCCACTTAATTTAATATTTCAGGACTGGTTTCGCTCATTACGAGCATCGTCAACTGATAAGAAATATAATTTAACCATGCTATTTATAGAAAAATGAACAGTTATAAATAACAATTGGCATTGAAAAGAAATTACCAATTACATTAAAAGTGATTCTAAAATAACACAAAATTAAAATGTTTAACACATCTAACATTTAATTAAAAAGTCATCTCAGATTAATAAATTTAGAATGGTGATTGAAAGTAATTAAGCAAAAATTTCCCAAATTTTAATTATGTTTGTAATTACTTTCAATCGTCAGTTCGGATGAACTTGAGCTGAAGTCGAAGTCAGTTCAAGTTCATCCGTGCACTTGAACGCCTGAAGATGCCGAAAGGCGAAACCCGGGTCGTTAGTGACAAAATCTGTGAAAATTTACATAATTTGAACGATTCAAATTTAATATTGAAATTTTCTCAAGCACCTTCAGTCGAAATCTTAAATCAAACATTACTAATTTTTCTTTTGTGATATTTTATTGGCTACTTTTTGTTACTACTGTACCTTATTATTGTCGTCGAAATAACAGTGTCGTTTACATCTGATATGTCGTAAGCTGGCTTTTTACTTATGACCATATTATTATTATAGTAGCTATTATAATTAAAATACCGCCACAAAAGTTACAAAACAAAACCATCAGCCCGAAACAGTATTGTTAAAATTTAACAGCTCGAGTTGAAAGTTGTCTTTTGTATTTTAACTACCCTTTATTAGAGGGTGAAGCATCCTCTCGTAGTAATATCCACAAATCAGGTCGGGTGTGTCCCACCGCCATTCTTAGTAAAACAATAACGGTGAACCGTGGGATAGGTGAGTTAGGACCTACTGCGATACAACAGTGTTTGTAAATAGATTTATTGTTGAAGTTTGAAAGCGCGAACTATTATTCATATATTAAAATACTTTACCTTTACTCAATCTAGATAACCAATCTAACCTAGTAAATTGATATTTTTTTAGCATCGAAAATTATGTGAAAATTATAGCAATAACCATGCTTTTCCAATAATTGTATTAAGATTTGATTTATTGGAAAATTTGATGAATTGCTATTATCATAAATTCAAGTTTTTTTTCACATTTTTAATGCATTTATAAAATTATATTAAATATTCATTTCTTTAAACATAAAAAATATTTTGAAATTTAAATACGTGATCGATCACACTGTCTTAATTATTGTTGATTTTTTATTTCTATATAAAGTCTTTTTGGGTTTATTTGTCATTTAATTAAAAAACGAGACGTCAAAACACATCTGAAAATAAAAACAATATTAAAAAATGTTAAAATGCATTTTTGAAAAAAATAATATTTCTCATGTACTTCGTCCGATGGCTTTTAAAAAAGATTTCGACTGAAAGTGCTTGGTGGAATTTCAATATTAAATTTGAATCGTTCAAATTATAGTCAGTTCAAGTTCATCCGTGCGCTTGAACGCCTGAAGATGCCGAAAGACGAAACCCGGGTCGTTAGTGACAAAATCTGTGGGAGTGTACATAATTTGAACAATTCAAATTTAAGCTATATATTTGTTGGATTTAAAATTGATTTTATTTTGCTTTATCCACTTCACTCTATTAAAGTAGTGAGGCTAACAGCTAGTCTTCGTAAGTTGTGCTTTATTTTTGTTAATATGTGAACAGTGATTTTGTGGTATATAGAGTAATAACCAGTTCTTGTGAAAAATGTATTTTAAAATAGTCCAATAAACCTTATGAATAAATTATGCAAATAATTATTTTGAAAAAATGTGCGCTTGTAATCATATTTTAATGTGAAAGTGTATCAAATAGTTATATTCGTAATTTTGCGTATGACAGATTTTGTGTAAAAAAATACATGATCCATTATAGATAGTGCTCGCATCCTGAATTGTCCTGAATGTATTTGGCGTAGGCTGAGCGCATTTCGGCTCGTTTAAGGATTGCCCTTTGGGGAGCAGTCGGTCTAACGACCGCCGGCCCTATTCAAAGTTAGAAAGGCCGGAAATATGAGTCTCACCCTTTCCTACCTACAATTAAATTAATAGGATTGTATTTATTATACAAAGGTATTGAAGGGAACGGGTTGATTTGTATTATGAATAATATCATGAGAAAAAATTCTTAATTTGATTTGTAATCATAACTTATTTGAATGAACTTTATTATGCAATAGTATAATAAAACTAGGAAAATCCCTGTTGTATAAATATCGGTTTTGTATGGAACGAGTTTTATTTTGAGGCATTGTACGAATTACACGTCGCCGTGACAGAGTGGCTGGGTGACTCATATAGAATGTTTATAGGTAAAAAATGTTTTCACTTAGCTAAACATTCTTTCCAATCTTATTCAACGAATAAAAATGAAGTTTTAAAAGAGTTACTAAATTCGAATATTTTTTTTAATTTGATATTGCTTACTGTTGATCATAATAAAATAATAACGAAGCAACTATCCAATTATCCCTAAACGTTTTTAACTTTTTTCCAAACTCTTTTCTTCTCGAAGTACTCAACAGTGAACCCGCCACTAACCGTAACTGATTAATAGAGTTTCATGTAACAAAGAAAAGTTAAATGCTCGAGATCAGGCCAGGGAAAATGGCGGCCCTCAATAAAATGCAAATCATCTCGTAGTATTTAAAGTTATTGTACATTTGTTTTGATAAATTTAGTTTTATAAAAATCTGTCTATTGATAAAAAAAATGGTAATTAAGAAATAGACTGCGCGGTTGTACGTTGAAATATCACGAAAAAAAATATCTAAAAATGGGGTACATTTTTTTAGTTTAAACCTGATAATGTGAAATTATTTTATTTTGCATTGATACATTTTTTTATCTGTAAAATGTGTGGGGGGTCGTAGCAGAATTAACCACACCGGGTGACACCAACCCCAGTTATGTCACTTCCTTTCCTAATTAAAAAAAACTAATTAATTTTGCGGTTTTTTAATGAGAAACGCGGCCAAACTTTCATCCCCAATGCAGCTCGACAACCAAAAGATTTGCCCATCTCTGCATTAGATGATTGTTGCGAGTATTTTAGGAGCAGTTATCTAAAAGTTTGTTACAACAAACTAAAGTGTAGAGATATAAAAAACAGTTTGCGTCTAAAAGTTTTTCTACTGTGTAATCAGATCGGTCTTTGTAAGAAAACATAAAATATTTTAAGCTAATTAAAATAGTATTTAGTTAAAAAAATATATTTTCGCTTTGCTTAGTTTTATGA